>JASAND010004639.1:0-20694 GCA_030248195.1 Trissonchulus latispiculum
GAGATCGTCAGTAGTTAATAGCGAAGGTTAGATCTCAAATTATATTAACTTTATCGCTTTAATTATCGTTATTATACCCTTTCCCTGCCGAGAGTAGTTCGCTATATTTTTCCCGTTCGAGGAAGTACTATAGCAATTCTTGGCCCCCTGGTTTAAACTGTTCAATTATCATTAATAATTGCTGTTAATAGTTTGTTTTTGTAGTATTTTTGCTGTCCTTGTTATAAAGGACAGATCAAAAGTGATATTTAATATACACACACAAGCATATAGGGACCGCACATATAGGTTTAGTTAGCAGAAATCGTTAGGACTTAGAAGAGGAAGAAAGGAAGAATAAGCTGAATAGGTCGAGTAAACCTTGTCCCCTAAAATTACGTTAATTAAACCAAAAAGGTGGCAACTCTGACAATTGTAGCTTGTTCCTATCATAGTGTAACCTTGCAAGTTGTAAAGCTTAATAACATTGTCAAAGTAACTGAATTATCTGATTCATAGCTGTACTCGTAATTATTGTCCTTATCTGCAATTGTCTTATTATTAACCGATATTCGTACGCATTCACAAATAAATATAGTGTTGTTTTTAATTAGTATCTAAATTAGACAATCAGTCCCTACAAGGATATTGGAGCCAGATCAATATCACGACCCCAAAACAGTAAGTTATCAGATCTCTCGTTAGAGATCATCAGTACCGACCCCAGCAGAAGGAAAAGATCATCGTTGCACTTGATTCGTCAATCAAGTCAAGAATATCGGACCTCACCGTTGTGAACCGATATTGCTATCATTCTGTCAAAGACCCCCCTCCAATTCAACGAACTCACACTAACAGACCCCATCCAGGTTGACCGCAAGGACCCTCAATTTTGGACAAATCACCTTTTGGGAGTCCTGTGCCTAAGTTTACTCGTTAGTAAACGTGTCAACCTTCCGTGTAATCGAAGAGGTCGTCCCCCGAGATTACCTAGAAAAGTCAATTATCAAAGGGAGTCTAAGAATTTAAAATTAAGGTCTTAATCTGGATCACTTCATTACATATTACAATTGTGATGCGAGGATCCGGTTCTACTATATTTTGTTTCGTGAAACAGTTCTACCAAGCTAAGACATTAGGCAGATAACCAGAGCAAGGTAAAAGTTAACGGAATCTGTAATCTGATCTAAGCTTGGACATTAGACGGTCTACTAAATCTAATGCATCTAAATCCAGCTAAAAGTACTTGACACATAATTTTTTGCAAAGATAGCCTACCATGCCAACCGTAGCTTATTCACTTAATTCAACTTTAAGGGGAGGATCTTACGCTATTTAAAGCAGTATAATAATTTAAATTTGGTGTTTGGGATAGCGAAATTAGATTCATACAGGTTCACTTTATAACTAAACATTACACGAAGCTATTGATATCCCATAGGTGTAAGGTGGGTTAGCCCCCCAAGCCTTTTTTCAACCCCCCCCCAAAACCTTTTTGGGGGGGGGGGGTACCGCCCCCCCCCCAAACTGGGGGGGGGGGCCGGTGGTAGTCGCGCCCAATTTGGACTTGGAAACATGTTGGCAATCAAGTTTTTGAGTTTAACACCATTGTCTAATGTTAAAATTACTTTATGGTTAGATGTTTTTTATCATTAGAAACGGTTGAAAATACGATTTTTGGCATAAAAAATGAAAAACGTTTTTGGGGGAGGGGTTGGGGGGTCTCCAGAGGCCCCCCCCCCAGAAAAGGTTGGGGGGGGGGCGGGGGGAGGAGCCTCCCCCACCCCAAATCTCCGTTACACCTATGCCTATCACTTGGCGCTGAGAGCATTTTGTTCAATTTCTGAATAAAAGTATATAATCACCAGGCAAAGTGGTAGGATTTGTGGGGTTTGGTTTGGCCTTCTCGTGGGGGGGAGGTCTCACAGGGGATAAACTGTAGCCTTGTACACCTATGTCGAGGTCGGGTATAGCAGCAATACCGGAGCAGCCTTTTGCAAGATTTGAAGGTGCTAAGAAAAATTCGAAAGTATGATTTTTCTGTTAACTCCACGATTTCTCCCTACAGCACGTAAGACTGTAATGAATTTTACACAGTTGTCGTACTCCTGTTTTTAAAAATGTTTCAGTTTTCTCAAGGCTGCGTTCTTATGCTTCTCAAGACGGTTCTTTTTTTCTGGAGATAATTTAAACCTGTCCATTATCTAAATCATAGGTGTAACGGGGATTTGGGTTGGGGGGCCCTCCCTCCCGTGGAATTTTTTTTGGGGGGGGGCCCTTTTTAGGCCCCCCAACGACCCCCCAAACCTCCCCCATAAAACGTTTTCTATTTTTATGCCAAAAATCGCATTTTCAGCCATTGCTAATGCCAAAAAACATTCAACCATGAAGTAATTTTGACATTAGACAGGGGTTTTAAACTCGAAAACTTGATTGCCAACATGTTTCTAAGCATAGGTGTACCTTGAGAAAACGTTGGGGGTGGGGGTAGCCTAAATTAGGGTGGGCGGGGTCAGCCGTTTTGAGGTGTGGTGGGGTCCGGAAAAATCGAATTGGGGGGGGGAAATGTTTTGGTCAAAAATTTAGAAAAAATTCGCAAATTTGCTAAAAAAGCGCTATTTCCAACTAACAATCAACAATATTTCTTCATTTTTGCTCATTTGTTCAAAACAACTTGGATTTTTTGCAAAAATTTCCAAATTTTTCCAAAAAATTTCGAATTTTTACTAGTTTTGAGGCAAAATTTTCAAAATTTTGAGGGTGGGGTCTGGGATTCGGCCATTTGGGGGTGGGGTCTGCCTCCAAAATTTTGAGGGTGGGGTCGGCACTTGTCCATTTGGGGGGGAGGGGTTCCCCCCCCAGGTACATAGGTGTGGCTGGCGAAAAAAGTGGGGGTGGGGGTTCAGAAAAAAGTAGGGAGGGGGTTTGGAGAAAAAAGGTGGAGGGGGGGTCGCGAAAAGTCGATTTGGGGGGAGGGGTAAGAAAAATGTTCCAGGGGGGGTCGGCGAAACATTTCAAAAAAAGTCTGTTTTTCGTTAAAAAAATGAAAAATTTTCGCAATTTACAGCGATTTTTAGCTTAATTAAGCGAATTCTAGCAATTTTTCGCTAATTTTTGGAATTTTTTGGAAAAATTTCGAATTTTTAGCTAAAAATTTTCAAAAATTTAGGTAGGGGTTTGAAAATTTTTAGGGGGGAGGGGGCTGAAAAAATCGATTTGGGGGGAGGGGGTAGGAAAAAATTTTTAGGGGGGGTTGGCGACATAGGTGTAAGGTGGGGGGGGGTTGGGGGGGGTAGCCCCCCAAGCCTTTTTTCAACCCTCCCCCAAAACTTTGGGGGGGGAACGTCCCCCCCAACTGGGGGGGGGGGGGTAGTCGCGCCGAAGGCGCGAAAAATGGCCTAAAATTGGGTATTTTAAGGGTAAATATTGAAAAAATTTTCAAAAATGTCCAAATTTTTGGCTTAAACTATTTACTATTATGACAAATACACGTTTTTAACTGTATTATGGATCTTATGACTCAATATTGTCCTTATTTTGGACTTGGAAACATGTTGGCAATTAAGTTTTGGAGTTTAAAACCACTGTCTAATCGTTAAAATTACTTTATGGTTAGATGTTTTTTATCATTAGAAACGGCTGAAAATGCGATTTTTGGCATAAAAAATGAAAAATTTTTTTGGGGGAGGGTTGGGGGCGTCCTGGGGGAGGGTTGGGGGGGTCGCCAGAGGGGGCCCCCCAGAAAATGTTGGGGGGGAGCCTCCCCCACCCCAAATCTCCGTTACACCTATGGTTGGCGACCCCTCCATTTGGGGCGAGGGGTCCCCCCCCCCTAACACACCTATGCCCAGGTATATATATACACCTATGTCTCTAAGTCTAAAATAAGGTCAATATTGAGCCAGAAAGTCCATAAAACCGTTAAAAACGTGTATTTCTCGCAATAATAAACACTTTAAGCCAAAAATTTGGACTTTTTTGAAAAATTTTGCAGAATTTACCCTAAAAATTCCCAATTTTTGGCCAATCCTAAAAATATCCAATTTTTGGCCAAAAAATTTTGGGGGGTTTGTAGAAATGGCTGGGGGGGGGGGGTTACCCCCCCCCCAAACCTCCCCCCAATTACACCTATGATCTAAATATATAAAAGAAAAATTAACTACAACTCTAATACATTTAAGAATTAATTCCATCAAAAGTTTTAAATTTCGTACTTATTAATTAATCAATACAAATTACTTAAATATTATTTCCGTTAAATCTAACCCATGTTAAAACTTTCAACAACATCTGCAGCTGTTTTCTTTGCTTTCATCAAACCAGTCTGTTCCAATATTATGTTTCAAATCGAAATTCTGTTAGCTTAGATTTATATATATATATGATATTTAAATTTGATTATATATATATCCTCATGATAAGTTAAATAGATACGTAGTGGCATAGTTTCCCTGGAAATTTTGGTTGGGGGGCAAACTTCGAAAATTTGGTGGTCGACCCCCGAAATGTGATGGGGAGTACCCCCCCCCCGAACCCCCCTCCCAAACTTCGGACCTCAGAAAATTCAAAATTTGCCAAATCTAAAGTAAACTGCACTGTAAACTAACACGGGCTTTTATGTAAACACAGCAGTTTGGACAATCAATTAACCGAAAAATTCTGTGAAATATTGTCAACAGCATAGGTGTAACGGGGATCTGGGTTGGGGGGGCTTCCTCCACCGGAATTTGGGGGGGGCCTTTTTAGGCCCCCAACGACCCCCCCAAACCTCCCCCATAAAATTTTTTCTATTTTTATGCCAAAAATCGCAATTTTCAGCCATTGCTTATGCCGAAAAACATGAAATCATTAAGTAATTTTAACATTATATATACCGTGTTTTTAAACTCGAAAACTTGATTGCCAATACGTTTCTGAGTCCAGAATAAGGTCAATATTGAGTCTAGCAGTCCATAAAACCGTTATAAACGTGTATTTCTCGCGATAATAAACACGTTAAGCTAAAAATTTGGACTTTTTAGAAACATTTTGCTAAATTTACCCTAAATATACCCAATTTTAGGCCAATTTTCGCGCCTTCGGCGCGACTACAAGTTGGGGGGGGGGCCGGGGGCCCAGGGGCGCCCCCAGGATTTTGAAATGGGAGGGGTTGAACCTCAAAATTTTCCTATTGTTTAGTTTTATGCATTGAAAATAGCTGTTTTTGCGTTCTCCCCAAAAATTCCGGGGGGTAAATCGGATAAAAAGGGAGGGGTCGGAACCCCCAAAACCCCTCCCCTGGGTGCGCCCATGCGGGGGCCCCCAAAAATTTTTGGGGGTTTGTAAAAATGGCTGGGGGGGTTACCCCCCCCCAATTATATACACCTATGGTCAACAGCTGAACTTATTTCAGATCACTAAAGTACAGCTAACAAATGTAAATCTGCATCGAAAATTAAACAGTTAAGCGATGAAAAAATTTATAACAATGCGGCGAGTAGGCATGCCTTTTATTGAATGAACAACCTGTTTTTAGCTTAAACCGAATTTTTTACAATTTTGCCTCCACTAACAGTCGGAGCTCCGCGGAGCTCCGGAGCTTCTTAACTATAACTGTCTTATAAAATCCCTCTTCGTTTTGAAGAAATTGGCTAAAATGTACCCGCAACCCCTGGATTTTGCCTACTTTTATCCCAACCTTGGTGAGCGACAACTGTAGCCAGAAAGCGGCAATCGGGGCAACTGAAAAGGGTCCCGGGATATTTTTGTGTAGATTACTCATATGCACTAGCGTAGCCAGAAAAAAATTTCGGAGTGGGGCAAGCCAAGAAATTTCTGAAATTTCTACCGCAACTGAACCGTTGGTGGAAAATTTCAAGCAAAATCTTGTGTTTTTTAGTTATTTTCGCTCAAAAGTAGCGCCGCAGGCCAAAATTTTTAGAAAAATTTGTTCACGCTGCTGCTACTCATTAAAAATGTTTGCTCTGTCTCCGATTTCGGGGGGGGCATGCCCCCCTCGCCCCCCCCCCCCGGCTACGCGCCTGCTCATATGTATATTTTATTTTTGAAAGTTTCACCGAATTTTATCTGGATTTGGTCCGTCAATCAACTAAGGAAGAAATCACTTCCTTAAATGATGCCTTTATCTCATATAGATATATTGCATTTTACATGCGACTGCAAGGAGCTTTTTTCCTTCCTAAACTCGTATAAATTTTTGCTTAGACATACCAAGTGTCACCAGGTAGGCGTCATGCCACGGCCAAAGCCTAGAAAGGCTGCGGCTAATGGATTTTGGTTGTTTGTCAAAGAAGTTCAGAGGAATGCTCGTGAAGACGGTGTTCTATTGACACAAGATGAAGCCAAGCTTCGAGCTGATGAGATGTGGCAGGTGTCGTTTATATAACTATATAAATGTCAGCATGTGTTGAGTATCTCTTGGAGAAGTATACAGTCAAGCGAGGAAAAACCCACTCGAATATGCGGGGAAACCCACCTCCAGTGTGGGCTTACCGGTATGAGCTATGTAGGATTTTAATAGCCTATCTTGAAGAGCGTCCAAAATAACTGTAGAGGCTGTATCATTGTCTCTCACGCTGCTTCCCTGCAAATTTTTTGGGACTTTGAAATTTTTGAAAATTTTGGTCCGTCCAAGTGTCAAAATTTGACAAACCTTGCCGGGCCACCCTGAACTACTGAATATACCTTGACCAAAGCGGATTGTATGTATATATGATATATGTGTAGGGCATATGTTGCGATTCATGATGATATATGCTACACTGCTATAACCCCTCCTGTGCGACCTGGGGGTGACCTACAGTTGGCGGGAAAAAACCCGTCGGTGAGAAAACCCAGTTTCCAAAATTGAATATTTTTCTAACCATTAGAAGGAAAGGTCAAACTAATACATACGTTTGTTTAATAGAGCCTATAGATTTAACTGGTATAGGTTTTATTGGGGTTCGTTCTCTTGTGGGTGCTCCAGGGGGTCGAAATCGGACATGGCGCCATTTCAAGCCAAAATTTCAATTTTGGCCAAAATGCTTATTTTTGCCTTAAAATGGGTTGTTTGGCTCTAAATATATACAAGAAAAACGCGTTTTCTACACGATAGGATGCTTAAACTGCCGAAAATAAACAATTTTGTTAAATTTCCTAAATTTGCCTATGTTTACGTGTTAAACGTACAAAATTGTCAAAATTCAATTTTTTCTGAAATTTTCAAAAATGTGGTATATATTTTTCGATGTAGACCTACGTACTAAAAACAACCCGCTCTTTCGAATGACACCGTCAAAAATAGTTCTGTCATGCTTCCAGCAAAAAATCCGGGGGGGGGGTTCTCCGCCGATGTGTTTTTCCCCATTAGGTTTTTCCCCGCACGGAAAACTTTGCTCCATAACGGCAGGGTCTAGAGAGACAAGCTATACCTCATTTGAAAGCTTTGGGCAAACCCTAATTAAATATAGTATCAAAGTCGTGCTAGCCCAAACCAGTCGAAAGTTCTGGTCCAAGAAAAAAGTGGGTTTTTCCCGCTTGACTATATACTGGATATACTGCATGTATATATATATATATATATATATAGTTGAATATGGTTTGGAAAACTCCACAGTTCTAGTTTATCCTAAGGATATATACTTTCTTGGCTGGAGCATTTTTATTATCTTGTTATCTTATATACTCGCTAGAATAGATCTTCTATGAACAATGATGTTTGGTTGAGCTGTGATGCAATTTTGTTTTAGGCAATGACTTTGGAAGAACGTCTCGATTATAAAAACCAAGCCAGAATTATTCGTGATAAACCGATTCAGCCGGTAACACAAGAGCGTGTGAAATGTTGTCAGGATATGTTGCTAATAAGAATGAGTGAACCTGATGTTCATGGCATCAATCGTCAGAAAGTTATTGTGAGTTACCTATTGAAAAATTGTTTTATCAGTTCCGCTTAACATTTTTCTTTCCAGTGCAGTGATTGATATGGTGCAATTAGTTTTAGCTTGTTCAAGAAATTGTTTTCCAGTGCAATTTGCAAATTTTTGTAGACTGGCGTAAGATTTTTTAAAAGACATCGGTTACATATATACATCCCCAGTAGCTACGTCAAGAAAATGAAGTAGCGAAATTTAGCCAGAAAACTCTGGGCGCAAAAGATATTCTGCAATTTCTGCTGAAACTAACCTCTGTGAAAACAGGTTTAAGCGTAATCTAGTTATTATAGGGGGGCGCGAGAGCGCCCCCCTATAATATGGGTGTAAAAGGCGCTGCGCGGCCCTTTGAGACTCGTTCGAGCACCGTGCCAGCTCAATACTGAACGAAACTCGGCAAGTTTGGTATCGTTGGAATCTACACGACGAGTACAACACGTTGCAAAAAAGTTTTTGTCAAAATTTTCAACTTTGAAAATTTTCGCTTCCGGACAAGTTAGGTCCGTTTGTTTTTTTTTCTGTGTAAGTCACGCTTGGAAAAATGCAATTTTGTGCAGAGGTGTTTGAAAGATGTGGACGTTTTCAGCCGGAAAGGTTTACATTTTCTGAATGCCGATATGGTCCCATGTGTCCCGCGCTATATTTTTTCGCTGCCCGGCCCGGCATGCCACCTGTGCGGCCGGCCAAAAGTGGCCAAACGGCGTTTTTGGTCAAAAAAGGCCAATTTTGTGTCACGGCCACAGGGCTCAGGGAACAAGTTAGAGAGACGCGACTTGCTGCATAAGAAACTTTGGGATGGGTAGCGTGTCATAACGTTGGCCGATTTTTGATTTATATAGGTCCTGGACCGTTCTGGCGGCCGGTCCAAAGTTAGTCGGTCCAAACGGCCATTTTCGAAAAATTTCTAAGTCCCAACTCTACAGAAAATAGTCAAAAATAGGCCTAAATATGCTGTTTTGGGCCATATAGTTGGACGCATATAAGGGTTATCGGGGTCGCTGAACACGATGAGCATAGTCGCAGCGCGGTGCGGTGCTGCTATCGTGCTGTACTGTTATGCAACAACCATGGCACGCTGTCTGTAGACTTACTGTAAACGGCTAAGCATATGAAACTTGGTGGTAATTGTGTCTGTAGTAAGGGGAAACTGTAGCTTTGTTAGTTGGTGCACTCTCTAGCTTCCACCGTGCTGTATATGCTGTCACAAACACAGCACCGTCGATAACAAGTTATTCATTCGTCACTGGTATTTGAAATTCGGCATACAGATAGTTTAGGACATGACAAACTATTATAGATACGTTTCGTATACTTATTACGATGTTACTATGTGGTTGCGCTGCAGTAGAGTGCTGCAGAAGTACAGAACGGCCTATAACTAGCTACAGATGAGTTGCAATTGTCCGAAATCTTGCACACAAGTGCGGCAGAGCATTGCAAATCGTGTTTTATGAGTTTCCTTCACTGACAGTAAAGTTTGCATCTGGTTGCGCTGCAGTAGAGTGCTGCTGAAGTACAGCACGGCCTATAACTAGCTACAGATGAGTTGCAATTGTCCGAAATCTTGCACACAAGTGCGGCAGAGCATTGCAAATCGTGTTTTATGAGTTTCCTTCACTGACAGTAAAGTTTGCATTTGGTTGCGCTGCAGTAGAGTGCTATATGCTAAATACAGTAACTAAAACTATTGCAGCCATGGGTACTGGATGTTGGATTTCTGTCAAAATAGAGAAAAGGAAGAACTTGGAACTTTTCAAGCTTCTTTGTTCTGTACTTTCGGTTGACGATTAATAATTGGCGGAATTTTTAAAGTTTCTTTCACACAGCTTTAACGTTTTTGCTTTTTACTGGGAACCTTAAAAATGAAATAGGACAAGAATAAAAATGCTCCGGTGGAGCATACAAAATGCAATATGGGTGACATTCGGTTGTAAATGGACAGAGGACTAGGTTTTAAAACGTTAATATGGGAGGGGCAGGTTGTAAATGCCTGGAGGACTAGGTTAAAAGCGCACTAATATGGACCAGCTTCGCTGAACAACCCATAGTCGCGGCCACTCATGCTCCACTCCACATGACATACGAGTAATATCTACATTCTTCAGCTTTCAAAGCAAGCGGGACGATTTTGAAATATTAAAGCTTATTCCAAATAAACAATGCAGCTCTGATAGAAAGGTGTTCAAGGTGTTTTTCTGCAGTGTCAGCGCAGAATCTTGTATTAAGTTGATGCGAAAAGCAGTTGACATTATGTACGTGTATTTATGTAGGGGCGCGATACGTGGGTGCCCCACCCACTGTGGGTCCGGTGTGGGTCAAAGATGAAAGTCTTCAAAAGTGGTCAAGTTTGGTATCAAATGAAAGCCCTTGGCGAGGCGATCAACTTTTGTCATTATGCCACCCACAAAAAGTGGCCCCACCGACCTGTGGGTGGGTGCCCCGCCCACTGTGGGTCCGGTGTGGGTCAAAAATGAAAGTCTTCAAAAGTGGTCAAGTTTGGTGTCAACTGAAAGCCCTTGGCGAGGCGATCAACTTTTGTCATGATGCCACCCACAAAAAGTGGCCCCACCGACCTGTGGGTGGGTGCTCCACCCACAGTGGGTCCGGTGTGGGTCAAAAATGAAAGTCTTCAAAAGTGGTCAAGTTTGGTATCAAATGAAAGCCCTTGGCGAGGCGATCAACTTTTGTCATTATGCCACCCACAAAAAGTGGCTCCACCGACCTGTGGGTGGGTGGCCGGCGTGGGTCAAAAATTAAAGTCTTCAAAAGTAGTCATGTTTGGTAAAAAAATGAAAGCCCATTTGCTCACATTTGCCCTGCCTATTGCATTTTTCAAGCTCCTTATCTGCGTCAGCTCACTGCTGGAAAGGGAACCTTTAAAATGACAGAAGGACAAGTAATAAAAATGCTCCTCCGGAGCATGAAAAAGTAATATGGGTAGTTGTGAGGTTGTAAAATCAAGAGATGACTAGTCTTAAAAATGCTTAATATGGGGCTAGGTTCAAAAAAAGAAGAGGACTACGTTGTGGGCGAATTAATATGGGCACAGCTTCGCCGAGCAACCCATATTCGCGGGCTTTCACGCTTCGCCATGGCGATTGCCATATACAAAGCAATTAATGTCAGTAAATAATTACAATTCCAGCAGTTATATATATGTAAACTATATAGTATATAATTTGGTTGTGCTGGACTACGACAAGCAACTAGAAAGAACCAAAGCTATGATTGTAATGCTAACGGTTGAATAGAAATAGAAGATCGTCGGAGAGAGTCCTGATCCTGAAGTTATTGTTGAAATATATACTTTTCTTATAAATGGTTAAAACGCTCAGTAGTTAAATATTAAGAGTTTATCGAAAGAAATGTTTGCTTCCACTAAAACTCGTTTATCATAGTCGTATATTATTTACGTGCCGTAACTAAATCTGAACACTGGTACGTATAAAAATATATAACTTTTTCAGTCCGCGAATATGGGTTGCTCGGCGAAGCTGTGCCCATATTAATTCGCCCACAACCTAGTCCTCTTCTTTTTTTGAACCTAGCCCCATATTAAGCATTTTTAAGACTAGTCCTCTCTTGATTTTACAACCTCACTTTTTACTTACTTACTTTACTTACTCTTACTTTTTCATGCTCCGGAGGAGCATTTTTATTACTTGTATTAAGTTGTATAATAAGGAGCACGACCACATATACTTGCAGGCCATGCTGACAAATCGTACAATTTTCCGAAGAACTGCCAATAGCAATATATAGCAAGCAGCAGCCGATATTACACTCGTATGTCATGTGGAGTGGAGCATGAGTGACCGCGAATATGGGTTGTTCAGCGAAGCTGGTCCATATTAGTGCGCTTTTAACCTAGTCCTCCTGGCATTTACAACCTGCCCCTCCCATATTAACGTTTTAAAACCTAGTCCTCTGTCCATTTACAACCGAATGTCACCCATATTGCATTTTGTATGCTCTACCGGAGCATTTTTATTCTTGTATATTTGGGGGCAGTGTTTTTGCTCAAAAACGCGTGTATATAATTACTTTTTCTGGAAAATAGTAAAATAATTGGCGACTGTGTAACGTTACACCAAAATTTTGGACAAATTTTGCCACACGGTCAAAGCTTTTTCCAATGCGTATTCATTTGTTTCCACGTATTTACCGTTTCTTGGGGGGCTTGTCATTTTGCACCATGTCTTACATTTTATTTTTGGTATTATTTAAGGATTTATTATATTTGTTACAGTCATATTTGTTCGTTCATGTACTACAACGCGTCGCGTACACACCAAAAATTTTCAGTTTTTGAAGCAAAACTTAACTGGTTCCAGGGTATTTTTAGGGATTGGCGGGGGAAGGGCAGTTTCGCCCCCCCCCCTGTAAAAAATACCATGGGTTCCTTCCTTGCAACGTTTTGTGCTACAGGAGGAAAAAATTTGGTCCTACGGCGCACTGGTGTTTACTTAGTTCTATCAAGTCAAAACCAATAAATGCAAGTCACTGCTCAATTTTTTAATTTTGTCGAACTGATGTGCAACTTCTACGAATTTTGAGTTTTTATGCTTATAAAGAAGCGGCCTCTAAAATACGTCGGAATAATTTTGTTATCAATGAAATTATAACTTGTAGTATATAAGCGAAACACGAGAAAATTAGGAATTTTTAGCTAGTTATACATTTTTTCTGAAAAATAGCTTGTATCTTGATCTTGATATAATAATCTTGTATATATCCTTCGTGGATCTGTCTGCTGGCCCGCGTTTACCTCTTTTCTTGATATATTGCCTGGCATTTTTTTAGTGGGGGGGGGGGGGGGGGGGGGGCCCCCCACTTTTCGGTTACCCCCTCCACTTTTCGGAGCCCCCCCACTTTCATCCCCCCCCACTTTTCGGCAAGCCCCCCCCACATTTTTGGGGGTCGCCCAAAAGTGTCGAAAAATTAGGTTTTTTAGGTCAAATTTTCAAAAATTTTCTCAATTTTTAGCTAATTTATGGACTTATAAGTTAATTTTAAGGTTAAAAACAGCGATTTTTTGTGTTTTTACCTAAAAATGCTAATTTTTCGCTAAAAATTTTGGTATTTTATACCGTGGACTCGCCCCCCCCCCCCCACTTTTCGGAAGCCCCCCCCCACTTCCCCCTCCCTATCGGGGGGGGGGCGAAGCCCCCCCCACTTTCAAAACCCTAAAAAATGCCAGATTGCTGTGTGTATCTCTACGGAGATAGTTATGATTAATGCCTTGTATCATTCGTGGATCCGCCTGCTGGCCCGCGTTTACATCATTTTCTTGTCCTATATATCGTAACTTTGTCAAGGGGCCGCTTTATGCTTTACAATTTCTGAAGAATGATCGCATTTTCAAATATTATCGCCTTATGCAGTCGTAGATATTGGAAAATACGTGGATGCTATGGTGCGTATGTTGTGTTTATTAGTAAGTGTCGAATAGTCTTTTTCTTTTCTTAGGAGCTACCAAGGCCTCAAATTCATCCACTAACTACAAAACGTCAAGAAGAGCGGAAGGCGTTTCAGGATCAAGTAATCTGGAATTTTGACAGCTTTGAGAATCTCGGTAAGAACTTTTATAACGGATAACCATCCTTAGTTTTAAGCATACGTATACCTACTGGCTTCTACTGCAAGAGCCGATGCCAAGGTAGACAGTTTCATTTCTTTCTGAGGCTTGCTGCTTTCAGTACTCAAATCTCGCGAAGAAAAGCTGGCATTAATTTTGATGGATTGGCAATAAGCTTAACTTCTGCTTTTTTGAACATTTTTGTAAGCTTTCTTGCAAGCAGCCATTTTAGATCAGTTTTGTGCTGCCCACGGGCTTGACTTTCTCTGCTGCTGGAGATTTCCCCAACTAAGTGAAAATTTCACACGCACAGTCTTACGTTTACCTCGTAGTCTGCATCTTTTCTTCCTTTCAGCTTAAAAAAACGTAGCTATATACGTTTTGAGTGAACTGGTTGGGGTACTTGTAGAGTTATTACTGTCGTCCCTTTCCTTACCACTCTAGTGCGGCTGCGCTCTATTTTTAATATTCTCATGAATTAATATCGCCGTCTAAACAATTTCTTTCTCAATAGAGTGTACGTATATAGAGTTAACGATTTTTGTACGTACCTACCTAAAACATTTAAGACACAAATTTCAGTTAACTGCTTTTCCTTTTTCAATAAATTTATGCATTTCATATAATTTTTTCCCTAAAAATGTCAATAGCTGATATATATATACTCTCTTAAATTTAATATACATATACAGATTTTTCCTTATTTGTTTACTAATTATTCAATACAAGTCTTGGGATATACTACCTCTGCTTTTTACGACTGGTTAGTCGTACTTAACGAATTTACGACTTTCAGTCGTGCGTTGTGCCTTTTGCTTTGTGTCATTTACGACCTAGGTCGTACTTACGAACCTCTACGACTTTATGTCGAACGTACGAATACTTGATGTGAGCTGGTTTAATTATTTTGGTGTTAAATTGGAAAACGGTTGAATAATTGCATAGTCATCAATCACACGGAAACAGTTCTGTACTGAGGTCTATCGTCACAACTTCTACTTAAATAAAATTCTTTTATATTTTGCGGGTTTTGAACCGATTACAAATCAGCAAATCGTTTGACTGACGAAATTGCAAAAGTTACGTATTGTTGAGAAGCAAGTGGTAGTTAAAGAGAATGTTAAAGTTGATTCTCGACCGCTTGATCCGGTGATAGCAATTTTTCGGTGTGTATCATATACCAGAAGAGTTCATAGATATTCCCCCTTTAAGGTGCCGGTTTCCTTTCGGGTATTTTTGACTCCTACGGCTTTAATCCTTTACGCAAAGGGCTAAAACTTACGAAATAACCTATTTCCGTGCTAGGACCAGTCCCGTATTCTTAGGCCAAAAGATAGAGTTTTGGTTTTTGGCCTTAAGCTCCCAGTAGGTAGACAAGACACGGGATTGGTTGGTATGGCTGGAAAGAGGACTCGATAATGTACATTTTTGCTATTACAACCTTTGAGCTATCTCCAATGGTTAAGTCAGAATAAGCAAAAAACTTTTTTTAGGATAAAAATGGCCATTTTCGAGGAAATCAGTTTTTTCAAAATTACTGCCACATGTTAAGGACAAAATTGGCTTAGTTTTACTCAATCGATACACCGTCCAAATGCACATTTTATGAATGCCTATTAACCGGACTTTATTGCTCTCAGCTAGAGATTTGGCCGAAAACCATTTTGCAAAACTGTGATTATTTTGTTTCGAACATTGATTTCTCGAAAACTACTCGACGGATTCCGGAGATTTTCGGCAGAATCGAAATTCACACTTGTGCGGAGGGACGTTTTTCTTGGTTTGGGCTAATACATATTGAGTAGTGTTGCAAGAAAACTCAATGCGAAGTTGCGAAATTTCGTGTTACTGTGCATTTGGCCGATTTTCTCGACCGTTAAGACCTGCTGAGCCAAACCAAAAAACCTCCCTCGGCCCATATGTCCTTCATATCGTGGCACAAAAAAACTTTTGAGCCAGATTCTTCAGTTTTGAGAAATCGATGTTCAAAAACATTTGGTCTATATTCATCCTGTTAGATGTCAGCTTGTCAGAAAATTTCTGCTATTTTTTTGCTAATTTTGCCAGCTCTGTAAGCTCATGTGAATGTACAGATAATGTTTTTAAAACGATGTATAAAGCTCTTTGCAACTCCCAAAATTGCGAAAGTTATAGCGTTTCAAAAAATCACCTACAAAAGCACTGCACAAAAGGATGCTACCACCTTAAATAAAGGACACTTATATTATTTTGCGTTCTTCTGTGTTATGTTTTCATATGAAAATGAAAATAAATTAAACTGAAATCAGTGTTGTTAATTCAGGATGGGATTTTGTCTTGTCTTCAAATCAGTAAGAGTTTCTTTCTTTCTTAGTGTATATAAATATAGATGTCATTTCATGAAGGAATTACTATTTTGATTCTTTCTTACTGTTCAAGAAAGTTTTTCAAACCCAAATATTTTATTAATTTGTTCAATAGCTAAGAGAAATATATAAGAACTCCATAGAAGGTTATTTTTATCTTACATATTTTTATTTTGAAAAATTTTATTTTTTATTTTTTAGATTAAGTCAATGTATAAAATGCACTAAACAAGTTTTCCCCTTGTACAGTTTGTCGTAATCATGTATCAAATAAATGTTTAACTAACATTTTTAGCTAACTAACTTTGATATTTGCATATACACCTGTATTTTCTTGTGTTTTTTTGTATTAAACCGCCCTGAGCCGCAAGAGTTTGAACCAAGTCTGGTAGAGGTCGCATGCACTACTAATATAGGGAATTATGTTTTTCACGTTACACTGAAAGTTCATTAATTAGCTCGAGGTCGAGAGTATATTTATGTATTTCTTTAATATTTGGGTCGGATGTCTATTTTGAGTTAACTTCATTCCTAATAAAATCTCGGAGAGAAGGAAAATAAGAAGTTGGTACGTAACCTAACTTGTTCCTTAAACGTAACTGACTGTTCGTCTTCAAATCTTTTGTGCAATATACTTGTTGTACGTGGTACGACTGTTTGTAATTATTACTGGATAAGATAACGTAAATCTTTTATTTTTAGTGGGTACTGCCTTGATTTGTGAGGTAGTTCCTTTGTGTGAAACTGAAGATGGGCATTGTTTTCCTGCAGAGATTGCCATTGCCGAATTTTCTCCCAAACAGGCAGTGGTACCGGCTCCAGTCCTGTTGTATCCAAGTCCACCAGGTTGGTTTAGGCAATGGGCGCAGTTGAGGAGGGATACCTTTGAGTCAAAATCGATAGTCACGGATGTCGCTCATTTTGGCGCACAATATGGGTATGTTCTGAAAACAAGACAATATGGGAGTTCGAAACCAAACGGTGACAAAATATTTAGGGTCAAGGTTGGAAAACTCGAAGATTTCCAGAATCCAGATGGATTCCAGATGGAAGATTTTTTACAGAACGGTGGCGAAAATAGGGTTGACTAATATGGCAAGTTAATACTGTTGGTTGTCTAATATTTCAGTGCATGGAACGACCTCGTTGTAGCCACTTAGTCGTCGCAATGCAATCGTCAACCGTGAACTGTACCTTTTTCAGCTAAACTGGGCCCTCAAAATTTGACTTGGTCTAACTTGCAGATACTACATTTCAGACAAATAGTTTCCCTTAGAACTTTTTGAACATTTTTTGAACATTCTATCTTTTACTGTATTTTGTAAATTTAAAGATTGATATATTGAGAGACTTGTGTACCAAATTTGGTGGCTTTCGAATGGCTAATGAGTGAGAAATTAGTAAAAGAACGTGAAAACTGTGCAAAATGACGATTTTTGGCAAAATTCGCATATTTTGTAACAAGTTTTTTTGAGAGCACGACAAGTGGTAGAAATTTGCGACTACTGTCAAAAGAATTTGTGTATCCACTGTATCTGTATCATCCATATCATCTGTAGAGTGCAACTGTCTACTAGAAGGGTTATTTGCACTGTATAGCATGTCCTAAACGTGTATCTAAAGGTGTAGCGCTGTATCTTTCATACAGCTGGGCAAGTGCATGCAAAAGGGTGTTGGTAGGTATAGAGCTTAAATTTATAAAATGATTGAAGTGGCTACGCAGCAAAGACAATATTTTGAGGGAGGTTGCTAGAAAGGGTCAAATGTGCTGTAGGTTGTTGTTGCCTTTTTGTTTTCACTAGCGGTAGGATTAAACCTACATGACTTGAAAGTTTTTTGATTACTATTAGTGTATTGTTAAATTTACTGTTGATTGAACTAAATTTCTCTATAGGAATCATCCATTGTCTCTGAAAGTGACAATAGCTGGAACTTAACTGCGTGATTGTTTTAAATTGATCGCGTTAAACTTAATTTGCATAATATTCACATCTCATCAATTACGTCCAGTTCTTCTGCGTGAAATTGAAAAGCGAAGAAGAAAAGCTTTACACAACGATTAATTGGTAAAAACTAGTTTCCGAAACTTCTCATATGCTCATCACAAACGAGCCTGTTTATGAAAGAAAATTCAAGCTGTGGTGCATAGAAATTAATGCACAGCGAATAATGGAGGACATTGCCGCGCCGAGGCGGCTGAAAATGTTTCTGCCACAAACGTTTAAACCCACCGTTTACATTTTCCTATGTTTGCGACATTTTAAGGTCACCTTTGAAGGACTCTGCACAACGAAGCAATACTACTCAAAACGTTCTTGTCTTGTTTTGAGGACCGTTGGGGACTACAAATAAGTGAAAATGAGCAAAATCGGAGATGGTCGAAAAGTCGGCCAAAAAACGACCCCCCTCCGGAAACCAGACGGAGTAGAAAGGGAAAATTTAAATGATAATGAGCAAAAAAAAATGGAGATGGTCGAAGAGTCGGCCAAAAGCGATTTTTCCTTCTCCGAAAACCAGACGTAAAGGAAAATTTTTTTTGCGCGTTCGCATTTTCGATGTTTGCTTAAATTTACGCTTATTTTTCCCCCCCCCGACTTCCTTTTTCTCACACCTTATTTTCAAAATGTTTCAACGCCCCTCAGGACCCCAACTTTTTCTGGAGAGATTTGTTTCCGCGAAAAATTCTTCTATGCGTAGCTACCGCTTTTTGGCAACAGTCAGATTTTCAAGATAGGTTCTAGAAACCCGGTGCGATTTTCGTTGAAAATTTGCCTCCCATGGATACGATCATTACGTTGTGCCTTTGTCTTTTGCTACATAGCAGTCCTTGGTCTCTCAATTAGTTGTTTATATTTGTATTTTGTATACATAACGTTTGCAAGATGTCCAACCACGTGTAGCATGTTTTGTAGGTTATTTACATTTCTGTTGACAATTGCTGAACACACTAATATTTTTTGTAATCTTATTGTTTTGAGTAGTATTATGAGAGTCTGACTTGTTTTAGATGGTGATTTTCCGGTAGAGAGACTTGATGAAAAATCAGAGCCAAGTATGTGTAAGTTCGCGTAGGCACGTATTTGTGCTTGTTCGATGATGGATTTTTTTGTCTAGTGTAGTGTAGTTGTCTATTGGGCTTAAAAGCAAGAGTAAATACAATGGTTTTATAGATTTGAGAAGTGTTCTTTCTCCTGAATCTGTGTCTATGTGTGGAGTGCAGAGTCTAGAACATAGAGTGGACTAGGGCAGTGCCTTCGTGGTAGATGATCCGAAAACTACATGCTTGAACACAATAAATTTTAAATTGGTTTAAATTTAGATAGTTAATGCTAAGCATTAAAATTTATGGCCAGTTATTCGGGTAAATAGTGACTGAACTGATAGAATTCCTTGTTATAGGCCGACGAATTCATGGAATTCCTCCTGACCAAAATGCTGTAGCAGAGGTGAGTCTCGAACAAGAACTTCCGGAAGATATATTCCCCAGATTAGTCGACTTTGTCAGTGAATGGAAGTTCAGATCCCTGCAGAATACGGCTACTCTGTATTGCTTCAGTTCAAACTTTCAGCATGTTGCCTATGCCATGGACCATCTTAAAATAAGATCAAGTACTTAGACTGTTCTCTATGTAGCTTCATACGTATGTATGTACTTATCCAGTTGATGCACCTGTTCTGGACTTATTCTAGTGGGTGGGTGGAAAGGACCCCCCATAAACACCCTCGCCCCCCTCCAAAAATCGTCCCCCACCCCAATCCCCCCAAAAGAGTGGGCGCCCCTTTTGGTACCAAATTTTGCCCTGAAAATATCGCTCAGAAGGCCAAATTTTCAAAAATTTTCCGGCCTCGCCGGAGCTTTTTGCTCAGTTTTTGCCCTTTTTCAACACTAAATTTGTTTATTTTTGCTATAAAAATCAACTTTTATAGAATATATATGCCAGAAAAATAGCGCAATTTTTAGCACTATTTTTCTAAAAATTTCGCCTTCCCCCAAAATTCCTTGCCCCTCGGACTTTGGGGGCCAAGAAAGAATCCCTAGAATAAGCCCAGTCGGTTGTGATTTTCTTGGATCTTCATGGGGCCCCATTGGCGATTGGAGAGTTTAGTACTTCCCCACACATTTGAGGAACTCCAGGACCGCCCCCGGCTCCGAAAGGATCCAGATGGTGTGATTGGGGCCAAGGTATATACCGGGTGCGCATTGCCGTATGGGCCGGACCATGGATGAAGAGACAGAGAATGTCTTCCTCTGGATGCCCATAGTTGGGCTGGCTGGGGAAGATTTTCGATGCGTGTCGGTATTGGACCAGTAGGTTGTGGTGTCCATTGGCTCTCAATTGTTCCCAACTCAATAGAACACGCTTCTTGATGCACTTACGTAGACCTTACTTTGGTATTTATTCGGAGCTTTGTATTAAATTGGCCGCCATATATACGTACTTTGCTACGACCATGGTTTGCATGCGCGTTTTTTTTGAATCTATGTTAAAACATCCATTGCTCGTTCACGTTGTACCAAATTGTGCAGCAGTAGACTTAGTGCTGAATTTTTGTATCTTCCAACTTTTCGGTATTTGATTAGGTTTCCTAGTTTTGGCTAATTACTTGAAAACCTTTCCAGCTTAACAGTGTTGCGTGTTTTGTTAAAGAGCATCCATCAGATCGATTCAGTAATGAGAAGATTCATTGTGTGGAAGATCTGCTGTATGGACTTCTTCGTTTCATTGGTCACAAAGAAGGAACTTTGCCAAAACTGAATGTTTATGAAGTGTTCAATGCTTTTGAGGAAACTCCGGATATGTGCTGTGATTTTCATAAGGGACAGGGGAATGAAACGTTGCGCTCTTGCATCGGTGAAAAAGTATTGGTACGTGATTAT
>JASAND010004640.1:0-64184 GCA_030248195.1 Trissonchulus latispiculum
TGGAGATGAAGCTTTGAGCCACAATTTTTCCAAAAACATTCCCGATTTCCCCGCAGCCTGTGCCTATTGGGGGTTCAAAGACACCTGTATCCTGAGCAATTGTCCGGTCGACAAAAACCGACTAGTTTCGAGCTACTTTTTGGAGGGTTGCAATCAAAATCATACAGTAATTTCTGATCCCAGTAAATTGATCTGTTTAACGGTTTGCGATATAGAGGTCAGTCGATACATTGCAAAGTATCGGCCATTGGAGGTAGGTTGCGCTCAGCTCTTAGTTAATTTCGAGTGCGATAAATGGTGTCCGTGGAGTGGGACAGGCTTTAGTAGGGAAGCGGACGATTGCCGGAGAGATATACAATTCGACAATAAATGCGCCAAAACTTGCCTCGAAATAGCGGATGCGAACAAGTCTGCGAATGACACTTCTTGCGATTTTATTGCAACCATCAGCAACTGCAGTCATGAGTGCAACTTTTTGGGCCAAACGGAAAAAGAAAAATTCGGAAAAGCCCTACAACCCTTGGATCCGCAATGTCGCAGTGGAAAGTGTGAAATACTGTTTCGATGATGCTGCAACCGAAAAGAAGTCGAGCGGATGACTGGATTATCTATCAACCCACAAGACCACTGGACTGTGTTTATGCGAAAAGATAGACTAAATGCCTGAAGAAATGCGAAAATAAGGACGAAAATGAAAAATTGAAACATTTGAATCGACAGATAAAGGAAATTTGTTTGACTCCTGTAGAGCCAAGCACAATGCTGACAATTACCGGATCGTACAATACACATAAGTACTTATTCACATTCCTCATCATAACGGAAAGAATTACAATACTGTTAGTTTCAACTTGTGCATAACGGGTTTCGCAGTCTGGCGTGTTCTGACTTAATTAAGCCCAGACTTAAATTAACTCAAAGATTAAAGATAGGTAATAACTTTAGGGTCTCATCTCGATTACCCCCCCACCACTCAAAATCCTTAAAACATGACCAAATGAGCTAAAATTTGGTATGGGTTTGTTTTCGACTACGCTGAGTTCAAATATCGCAAAATTTTTCGATTTCCCCACTTGAAATTCGGTCATTTTAGATTTCTAAGGGGGGACCAAGGGAAACCGAAAAATTGTTTGTCTTCGATTTTGCTGAAGAGTTTTTATAGGGAGTTTTCTAGCACGTAGAACACTAATCTTTAGTCTTATTTTCGATTCAGATTTTCGTTTGCTCAGTACAAGCTTCCATCTTAAGCTTAAGTCTTTCGCTTATACTGAGCTAACGAAACGCTGAATCGAAAAACTGGCTTCCCGAATTCGATAACTCTACGATTCCGAAAACTCCTACATACCACTTTTCAGCAAAATCGAAGACATTTTTTCCTTGGTTTTTTTTTTTTCCCCCTTAAGAATCAAAAAAACCAATTTCGCGAAATGAAAAAATTTTGCGGTATTTGAACTCAGCGTAATCAAAAACATACCCACACCAAATTTTAGCTCATTTGGTCAAATTTTAAGGATTTTTAGTGGCTAGAAACAAAAATTTTAACTTAACATAGAGTCATAACTAAAGGCCATTTCGCGCAACCGAGTTAAACAGGATTTAAACGAGTTACCAATATTTTACAGAATTTCGCTGCTAATTTGCAATACTTTTCGATATCTAAATCAAAAATCTTCTTTTTTCATATCAAATAACTTTATCTTCTTACTCAATCTAAGGGTTTGAGAAAGCATTTAATTTTCTTTTCTTCTGTTGAGATTGGGTTTTGGATAAACATGCTATAGCTAAGTTATTTCCTTCGAATAGTAAAAAGATGTGTAATCTTAGAATTGAAACAAATAGTTGTCACTACAGGAACTCAGTTCCTAAAAATTCGGGCCTGAGGCTGGGTTCGAACACACACAAACTTCAGCTTAGTACAAGTTTGAGGTGAAGAGAAGTGCTGGTACTACTGAACAAAAATTTGTGAGCTGGGTTATCACAAACTAGCATCAACGATAGTGTAACACTCAGTTTACATTGCTGAAAGAATGCCACCACAGTTTGACCAAAAATTCAAACGTTGCTCAGTTATGAAGAAAGATTGAAATTTAAGAACACATTACATTTCGGTAATGTAGAATTCTTAGCTTAGATACATACAAAACAATTCTTCTTGTCATAGTCATAACCTCTTGAGCCCTCCGATTTTATGACATATTGTTCTCCAGGGTGAAGAAAGACGGTAATTGGTACCAAGCTGCACGGTGCTCGCGTTATAACAATGCTTCATATTGCGATCTGACGTAATCTTAGTCTTTGTTGATCAAATGTTATGAAACAAGTCGGCCCCTAAAAGGAGCATTATCCCGACGTCGAGTGTATGTAACTACGTAGTTTAGGCAATATAAGACCGGTTGTGTGCTTTTGCATTCTTGCTGGAGCTTTTAGGTGTTTTGTCTAGTCTATACGTGTGCATGGACAGCAGTGCCTACTGCCTGAACCCACTCATAAAGGTGCACTATTGCTATATAAGTGCTAGGAAAGTGCAAATGTTCCCCCCGGAAGTTTTGCACCGGTGCAAACTTTCCCCGGGGGAAGATTTGCACCAGCTCAGCTGTCAGAGCGACCGTGAAGTTAGCAACACATGATTCAAAGTTTTGGGAACTATTCTAACAATTCTCTGTTTTATTTTTCGCCAGTTACTTGTTTTTAATAGATCAATTCGTCGTCAAACCTGTCGTTTTCGTAGTTTTAATTAATGAAATTGAATTGTAATAAAACTTAGGCTAAATTGTGTTGAATTATTAATTGAATTAATTGAATAAACCGAAGTAACCAGTATTTTTCATTTGAATATTATAACGTTCAATGACTGAAACCTGACTAGGATCAATTGAACATTATCCTCCTCTACCCGTTTTTGGGGATAAGGTTTAATTGGAAACGCTTGTACACTTATATTGTACGATGAAGTTGTTAGCTTGAGCTAACAGAAAGCTGTACAGAAAAATTAATTTCAGATTCAACGCTGCTTCTGAAACCTCCTGGAACCAACATTTGTGCAAAAATGGTAACAAGTTTTTTGGACCTCGTTTGTCCAACCCTGAAAATGAAAAATTTAATTTGTTATAAGATTGTTTGAAAGTGCGCACAATCACATTCTCACCAAATATTTAAGATAATAAATCAATTACACACAGATTAAAACCTTAAAGTGCAAATGGGGCTTTGGGGGATGAAGTTTAATTCTAGTTCTTTCAAGCATTTTTCTTGCTTTCTTAACCAATTATATACTATATATATATATTGCTATTTTACTGTATAAGAGTCTAAACTTTGCTTGGTTCTGTTTTTGGTGTATTTCCTTATTGTGAGTTCAATCTGAAGTATGGACATCTAAATTCTGAGGGCCCTTTCAAAAGAGTATAGAGGAGTTTGCAGAGTTAAGTGCAACTGGATTCTGGAGAAAGGAGCCAAAGAGGATAAATCTTAGTATATACTGTGTTACACGAGTTAAAATAGTTAAAACTTAAATGTAGCTCAAACATTGTTTGATTGGCATTGATAAATTCATAGTTCATACATATAAATGAAAGTAAATTCGGAAATAACGCTAAAAATGAAACTTTCACTCATGGAGTTATCAAAGCACTGGTCAGTTTTAATCAATTAATTTTATTTATTGTGAAACCTCTAAATTGTGATAACTATTCCGGTTGTTGTTGTGCTAGCTACATACCAGTCGACAAATCTATTTGCCCTTAAATGTGAAAGCTGAAGTTTAAAGAAGCATCATCGCGTTGTTTTAACCAGCTTATGTTCTGATTAAGCTGCATTACCTAGGAGAATTTCGTAAAACTATAAGCCAGAGCTTAGCTAAGACCTCAGAGTTGCAGTTATTATTCTTAATAACAATGAAATACCCGCGCAAATCTTCCGGGGAAGTTGCACGGGGGGGGGGGAAAGATTAGCACCGTGACAGCGTCCTTGTTTCAGGATCCGTTGAGCGCATTTCGAAGTGTATGTCCGAATAGAATTAAATCAAATTTGCTCAAACTATCTGGCATGAAAAAATGAACAATCTACTTTTAAATTTTGCTTAATTACCTAAATAAAATTAAATTAAAAATCAACATATAATAAATATTTTACGTTTTTGTTTTAATTCTTGATTCTGAAAACTTGTGCTCCATTGCTCTGAGTAGTACGCCCTTAAAGAAAGTCTCATTTTTAGTGCATTAACAACAGGATGTAAATTTCTAAGACAATGAATTATCTTGATTAGCCACAATACAACGCCTACCGCATAGTGACGGACGAAGTGATGCGATCAGAGAAACTTCAAGCACCCATTGTGCATATTGTGCGTAAAACTGGTGTAAATTTTTTCATTTTTTTCATTTCAACCGGAGGGGGATCTGCATGAAATGGCAAAGTAAAATACAAATAAAACATGGAAAAGAGGGGGTTCTCTTTTTAACCTTGTCAATTTATCTATACAGGAAATAGAAGCGAAGTAGATTGCAATAAGCTACGCTAACATAAAGGTCCTTGAATTGAATCGCATTCGCCAATGCTCCCTCAGCACAAAAACGGGAAACCGGCGTTTATGATAAGCATACGGTGAAATTTTAGTGTTCTTTTCGACGCAGTCCACTTTTTGATCTAGGTCGATTAGCAGCTATCCCAGTTTTAGGGGGATGCCAAAAATTCGCGATAAACTCCTGCGAACAACGGGTGATTCTTTTTGATTAGCTAACTGCGGCAGTAACCTGTATAAATCAACTGAAAACCAGTTATTACATCAATTCCGCGTTTTCGCTTGGATTTAGCCTATTTAATTCACTTCTTCCAAGCTTCTAAGACAGAATGTTTTGGTTAGCTTTATTAATCAATGTAAACTTGGACGGACATCCAGATATTAGTCTGGAGAGTAATGTACAAGAAAGATAAAGCTCCAGAAGTGTGGTTTTCTCCCGCCTACATAAAAGAACATTGGAGCGGAAGGGATATATCACTACTCCAAGGAGGCTAGCCCTCCAAAGAAGTTGTTTAAATTAAAGGCCAGGGCTTTGTCTATTCTGAATTTGTCTATTATTTGTCTATTTCTTGGCAGTTTCAATATTGTGCGCAAATGTTGGTTTGACACACTGGTGCAAGAAAAGCCTTTAACTTCTGCAACAGTGTTTTCAGTCTTAAAGGCAAGTGAAAAACAACTGTTTTTTGAAAGTGGAATAGTTTAATGTTTACTTCAGCGATGTGAGAACATACATTTGCTGTTTTGACACAAGAAAGTGTAGCGAGAATTTTTACGCATATACGAGAATATACACATATGCATACACTACTCTGAAGGTTACTGCTGGAAATATTGATCTTTCCCGCCTTAAGCCGGGTTCACACTGGAGTCTTAAGTCGCAAGTCTTAAGTCTTTAGGGCTTAAAACTTGGGAAATTGGTTCACACTGAGTCTTAAGTCGTAAGGTCGTAAGTCTTAGGCTGCTAAAGACTTAAGACTTAAGACTCGCTTGATTCACACTGCAGTCTTTAGTCGTTAGTCTTAAGGTTTTTAGCTTGCTTAAGACCTTAAGACTGGACATGAAATAAATTTATCTCTTAAGACTTAAGACTTACGACTAAAGACTAAAGACGTCAGTGTGAATCAAATCCAGTAAAGACTAAAGACATAAGACTTAAAACTAACGACTTAAAACTAAAGACTTAAGACTCCAGTGTGAACCCGGCTTTAGAGTGTGGTGCCTTGTCTTGTCATGCACATTTCCAGTTTGAACGCACACGTCCTTTTAATCTTCAGAATATTGACGCATGGCAAAGCAGTCGTGCACGTTTATTTTCCTGTGCTAAACTGTGCATGGTGCCTTTGTGAGAAAGTTTTCTGCTATCACCATAATATTGTTTCGTTTAATCAGTGTATTTTTCGCATTTTTGTTAGCTCTTTTTGCTGTTTATAATTGGCATTTTATTATTTGATTTTGGCCAGTTACTCTTAGTAGAAATAAAGTTGTATATTGTATTTATATCTTATATATGTATTATGCGTTACGCTTGTACCGCCTACGTAGAAGATTGTAAGCTATTGAGAGCCTAATTTATTTGTTCGTCGGGTACCAATGGAATTATAAAGGGAAACGTGACTGCCTCAATTAATTTGTAAAGACAATTTTGAGCTTATAGTAGATTCGTTCGACTACTAGGGAAAAAGCTAAATAAGGGAGTATTGAAGAAACCAGATGAATCCGGGAAGCATGATTGATTTTTAGAACACAAGACTAGATATTAGGTGGTGTATCAGTTAGTTGGTCAGCTAAGTGGTTTTGGAGAGTTTGTTAGCTTAAAGTGAGTGATTAGTATGGAATAAATTGTATGCGGTAAGACCTCTGCTTCGTAGCGTTAGTAGTGACAGATTGCTGAATTAGTGCATACCGATACATTTACGTACCATTTATTGGCCCACAACTCCTCAGCTTCTGACCCCCTCTATAATTGACCTCTGTGGAGACTTCAAAATAACGCCCTCTCATAAATCGCACGGTTTCGGTACTCATAGATCAAGAGACAATAGATTGATTGTAAATCAGAATTATCGGGTTTTGGCAGCAAACTATGGAACTTGTTACCGTATTCTCGCGCTTAAGGGAACACTCACTTAAGAGAACATGTTCTCTTAAGTGAACGTGTTCTCTTAAGTGAAATCGGAAAATACAGAACCACAAATAGAGAAACTGCTGTGGTGTGAGTTAACATTCTTAAGATTTGACCCACCAATGTTGAATCTTAGTTCTTTCCAAGATAAAGGAGTCATTTATACCATAAACATGACCACAGCAATTATTCAAAATAAATAAGTAAACCCGTTGATTTCTTTTTAGTGATACTGGACATTCACTTAAGGGAACATGTTCTCTTAAGGTGGTGATTCCTTTTGGGCACGTTTTGTTGGTTGACGGTCCAAATCAAGATGAAATTTGATGAAACTTTATAAAAACACTTATTTTAGCGTTCTAACATCCTCCGCGCAATCCCGGTTCAAAATGTTGACATTTGCGTTCAGGACAGTTTTTGGCTATTTTCGATAGTTTGACAGCAGTTGCACAGCTATGGCTATACTCATTCGAACGAGCTCGCTGCGCTCTACATTTTTGCTTTTGGAAGCAACTTTCTAGCTTTTTCTATCGTGAGATATAGTCAATTTTCTGATTTTGGCGTCCAAAAGTTGTCATTTCTGCAAAAATCAAATAAAGCGTTATACCTTAAGCTAAGCAAGCCGTACAATTAAGCTAGAGGTGTCGATTTAAAGGTCTCACTGAGGCCAATTATCGGATGCATGGTCATCTTCCAATTGCCATCCCGTAGCTTGCTATGCTACAAAATGTAGTTTTTGCAAAAACATGACCAAATTTTTTTCAGCGATTGTGGAGAATTTACTATGCCACCTAGACGGTTGTCGCTTAGCACATGGGTTCTACACAATAATACCCCGGGACCCGTTTTTAGTTGTCCCGATTGCTGTTTTCTAGCTAAAGTAGTAGCTTGTTAAATTTGGGAAAAGTAGGTAAAATCCAGGTTGCGCTTACATTTTAGGTAATTTCTCTATAACGAAGAGCGACTTCAAAATAATTAAAAAAGGGTCCCCAGCTATTTGATAGAGGTATCCAGTGATGTAATCAATGTCTCATGAAAAAATTTACTTCAGCCTGCGAAAAATCTGAAAAATTGCACTTCTTCAAAAATCTGTTAAAAAATTTTCCGACAATCAAAATTAGTTTCATTGTATTCATCAGAAAGAGAAAATGTTAAGCTACATTTTGATATAAAAACGGCTTCTTAACTCCAAATAATGAATGAGTTATAACGGTTCAAAGTTGATATCTCCAAAAGGAATCACCACCTTAAGTGAGCGTGTTCTCTTAAGTGAAATCAGAAAATTTTCCGATTTTGCCCGTATTTCACTTAGAGAACATGTTCTCTTAAGCGCGAGAATACGGTACCAAAATTTGTCACGATAGAGAGAAAGTGAAAGAATAAAGATTTTTGGATTAATATAATCATAAACAATGCAGAAATTGGGAAACCTAGCCCAATATTGACACGTTGAAGCAAGAGTGCATAATTGCCATATATTAGAAAAAGAGTAAGCCACTAGAGGGCTTCTTTTTAGTTCATTGCGTAACGATGCCCCGCCCACAAAACGCGAATGTTCCCTCGTTTGGTCAGTTAGACTGCGCATAGTCCCCGTCCGTTTGGTGGAGGGTCGCCAAAATGTGGTGGTCCCCGTTTGGGGGGGGGGCTGTCAACATCCAATCAGATTGCAGAGACCCTCTCCGTTTGATGGTCTAGCACAGGTTACGGCAGTTTCAGCTTATTTCCAAAAAGGTCCCTGTTCGGGGTGGGTCGCCAAAGAAAATCAGAATGAGCCAAACTTAGACTTCTTTTGCTACCTCCTCAAACGTGGACCACTTTCGGCTAGCCCCCCGTCCACCAAGCGGAGGCGGTTTGTTGGTCGACTCCCCCCCCCAAACGAGGGAACATTCGCGTATTGTGGTCGTAGCACGGTTACGCAATGACTAGAAGAGAAGTCCCTTTAGTGGCTTACTCTTCATCGCTCTGTTCGACAAAGCGTATCCACCTCGCCTTGCTGGCGGGTAGCCGACAAAAGGTCGTCATTTGGTGGTGGCTAAGCCAACAGCCAATCAGATTGCAGAGACCCCTCCCCTTTTAGTGGTGAGGGGGTAGAGCAGAGAATTACGGTAGCTTCTGTTTATTTCTAAAATGGGTCCCCGTTTGGTGGGGTAGCAAAAAGAGATTCCCGTTTGGCGGGGGGCTAGCAAAAAGAGGTCCCCGTTTGGTGGGGGGGGGGTAGGCAAGCGGGGTCCTCATTTGTTGGGGGGAGGGGTAAGCAAAAGAGGTTTAGACGGGGAGGTGTCCCCAACAGCCAATCTCAGCCTGACTTGGCGACCCACATGGGGTCATTCTGCCTACCCCCCCACCAAATGTGGGCCACTTACCAAACGGCGGAGGTATGTTTGTCGACCCCCCTTTAAAACGAGGAAACATTCGCGTATTTTGGTCGGAGCACCGTTACGTAATGCCAAAAAGAGAAGTCTCCATGGGCTTAATACTCTTCTTCCTAAATATAGAAGAATTACGGACTCTTGGTTGAAGTTTGGAAGCGGAATCGTGGACAGCGGGTTAGCGCTGCATGAAGACGTTTGGAAAGTTTCATCAACTTGATTTGTCCCCTATGCTCATTTAATTTTTGTTATTTTTGCTTGTCGAACGCCAGAACTAGAATTTTTAGGAACTTTAGCTTTGTATCATTTTGACGCATTTTATTGTAATTTTTTCCAGTATTATTGCCTTCGTAGTTGTTTGCCGCATAAATATATTCTTTCATATTTAGGCCAGCACGCATAAAGCAGAGTACATATATACTGTTTTGCGATGCTCCCATGACAACTTGGGTGACTGGGGAGCCCAGAAGGAACATTTTAGGTGTGCTACATGATCCAGCTCGGAATCTTTAAAAAGATTAATGCATCAAAAATTCTGGCTTTTTAGTTTCAGTTTATAGTTTATAGTTTTTCAGCTCACTCAATGTTGTACAAAGAATGTACAAATAGCAATGTTAAAAGTTTAAATACAAAGAAACGAACAAAACTACCATGTTGCAAAGAATCCAGCACTGTATATTTCATGGAAGCGAACTGTGTGGTAGTTTACAGATTAAGTTACTCCGAATAAAAATAAGCTTACTGCAACCTATTTTTCTGAGTGGTTTTGGATAAATTTTTGATTTTGTTGGTATTTTCAGGTGTGTTCGCTTTGGATTAGGCAAAACTTGAACTCTTGCGTCAGGCCGAACGCTGTTAAAAATGCAGTGTAAAGTTACACTAAACTATACATGTCGAAGCAAGAAAGTAACATTTGCAAGATCATTCTTGGCAGCATTATCTTTCTATGATTTTGGCGAGATTACTTATTTTGCTAAAATTTTACCAAATTTTGCCACCTTGCCACGAAATTTACCAAAATTACTATCAAGGATTTATTGGTTTTTTGGGCTTATTTCATTAAAGATTAAGATATACATTAAATTAACGCTAAAATGATAAACTGCGGCATCCTGGAATTAGAATTTTAATTTAGGCATTTAAAATGTTTTAATTAATTTTTGAAAGATTAAAATTTAATACGACTTGAGGCTTGAGCATCAAGTCAAATTTTAAAGTCACTAAAGAATTCGATCCAGAGATTGAAATAGTTATAGTTTCAAAATGTTTCGCGATAGAAGTCCCATTGCAAATGCGAGAAAATCTCGCCACGAAATAAACGCCCAGAACAGGAAAAGGGCCATTGTAAACACCTTTCGAACGGAGTTAGAAACTCCGCGTGCCCCCACAAAGCTGGAATGGGCACTAGAGAACCACATCCAGAAAAATGTTGGGATAGCCTATCACGTTTCGCTGATATCAAATTCAGATGACGGCGAAGTAAAAGGAATCATGAGAAAGATTGACATCGGACAAAAGGAATTCAAAACAGAAGAAGACATGAAAAAGGTACTTGAAAACGCTTTGGGCGGCGTTCCGGTTTCAATAAAAGCATGCGCAACTTTCTCCCCCACAGAAGCGGCGTTTCGGCAAGATACCAGCAGAAAACGGCGTGTGAGATGTATAAAGAAGTCTACGGTGTAAATGCGGCCTCCGGGGCCTCCGCCTCGGAGGCCCACCAAGCAGCCATGGAGATGGTGCAAACCGTCTATGGTGACGGGATTAAATTTACTGAGCTGTCCATGAAACTATAATTCGAACTATAATTTCAACTCGATTAGACTTGTTGACTGTCTCATATTTTCTTGTATGACTGAGCTCCCGTATGCTTTATGATATGATATAGAGACCTAATCTGCATTCATACTATAGTCTGCATAGTCCGCCTAAGAAAGCCACGAAAATCTTTTCCGACTGGATACGCTTATCTAGCAATGTTTAAAAGGTAAGCTTTTTGCGAATGGATTCAACGAGTTAAAGTTATAGTCGTAACCTTTCGCGAATGGGTTAAAATCAGCAGAGTCAAATTTAACGCCTGCGCATTCATGAATTCGGTAGAAGGGTTAATTTTAATCCTACTCTCCTGTAAAGGTTTTGGTTGTCGCAATAAAGACTAGAATTAATTTAAAGAAGAATCACAGGTCCTAGAGTGTGTGCATGTCAAATCTCGTCCCTAACTCGCTTACTCCCTAAACAACTGCGAACGCGTCGGCAATCTATTTTAGTACCGTGAGTTTATTGGATTTTAAACAAAATTGTGCGGTTGACAAAAATAGACAATATAATTTTCACAGTTCAAGAAGAAATAAACATTTTCATAATTATACACGTACAAAACACAATATTTACCTTAACCCCAAAAGAGAGGAAAACCCAAATTAGGAGGGACTGAGATCCCTCAACCAAAATACTTGAGAAAAACGTTCCCCCGTTGAGTGCAAAAGTTAGACGAAAGCGCCATCGCTCCGTGTGAGAGATCCAACAAGACTGACATTTTGCGCTCAAAGCTGAAAATGAAGAATTAGCTAAGGAACCGAGGTTCCTACACGAAAGTACAATTTTACATTTATCGTTCGTAAAGATGGCGCTACATTTTAAATAAATTTAAGTGAAAATCGAGGAGAATATCAGAAAATACTTCACACCTGTGTGTTTGCCTCTACGCTAACAGGAAAGCCAGTGAACAGAACTTACTAGCAAGGAATTCCAGGTTGTGTCTGTTTTTCTGACGATCACAAACTGGAAGTATCAAGTCTCTACAACCGAATTCTTGTTTTAGCGTGTTTTTAGTGCAAAAAATTGTTTTATTTATGACAATGTCAATAATTCCTGAAGTGTAACGTTATTTAGACTATTTAGAAAGTATATACATGCTGCTTAAATGTATTGCACAATTACAAGATTACCTACATAATATATGTAGATGCGTCTAATATATACGGTGGAGGGTCTGGAGGACGGAGCCCCCCCCCAGAAGTTGAAGAATTTTTTGAAATTGCAAAATAATCCGTAATGGAAATGTGTAAAAAGATTTTATTTGGAATCTGTTGCATCTAACACCTTGAGTGATTTTCGATATTATTGACACATATTATTCCGATATTTCAATGTTAGCCAAACTAATTAAAGTATTTAAAATTTATGAAATATTTAGGAATATCATTGAGATGAAAGGTAGTAAGTTATCATTGAGATGAAAGCTAGTAAATAACTATTAAAGCATACATTCGGTTTCGAAAACTCTGAGAACTACTGATCCTTGATAACAATATTGCAAATAAAGCACCGGGTAGTCTGGGGGGCGGAGTCCCCCAGAAGTTGGAGATTTTTTGAAATTGCGGATTAAATCCGTTGTAGAAATGTTTAAAAAGATTAATTTGGCAACTGTTAAATCTATTCTAACTGAAGCTCCTAACGCTAATGCATTTCTGTGTTTATTGCATCTGTAAATTTTGAATTTCGAATAAGTCAGTAGTATCAATAAAACAAAGTAGGGTAGCGTGTATGCTTGGTGCTGCATTTTTCAACGGCAATACAGTGAAGCATTTGTAAACACTATTAACGCTAGTTACGATAAATTCATCGTGAACTGTTCGTGCATAGGTCTCGTATTTGAAAATTTTAGAAAAATGGTAGTCTTGCATTATTTCAAATAGCCATTTATGTATTTTTTGCAAAAAACGTGTTTAGATGGACGAACCAAAAAATTTACAGTTACAAATTTGTTAATTTCGGGGATTTACTTGGATATCTTAATCCTGCCTGACCTGTTGAATGAGAACAATATAAATGTTCACGATTATGCACCTAGCAAGATCCATATATATTTATTGAAGTGAAATTTACGAGTTCAAAAACATCTGATATGGATGCAGGTAGACAACAACTTAACAAATAACATTGAGTAACATTGAGGCATGACCTTGCACCTTGGCATTCCATGACAAAGTGAGAAACAACGGACCCAGGACCCGAAGAAATTTTTGGAAAAAACGGAAAAATTGGTACTGGAAACATTTAAAGTTTTTACTCTTACAAAAGTGAGTTTTCTCAGGAAATAATATTGCGTCTAGCTTGCGTCCCGTTAAAATTTCATTGCGTCAAGATAAGAAACTTTGCGTCCAGACGCACATCTGGACGCAAAAAACCCTGGGGGACAGTACTCTTCGCTACAGCCTTTACTCAGCTTCCCAGTAGGTGCATGCTGTTACCGTATCCGGATTTCCGGACCAATTTTCCGATTTCGTAAATTGCATCCGGGCATGGGGCAGTGCCGAGGGTGCCCGCCATAACTTCTACCTCATCTTCAAAGCCAATAATGGTCATTTTAAGTTTCCATTTCTCCCTACAAACAAACGTCACTTGTCGCCCTAAACAACTGGTTCAAGAAAGCGTCGGATATTTCGTCTTTTTATGGCAACCTGTCAGACACTTTGTCAGACTTTCGGCGAAAATACAATCAAGCCCTGTTGTTTTTCGATCACTATATTCGATATCCGCTTATCCCGTTGCAGTTGTGGCGTTGTCGAAACAGGTGGTGCAGTTCCCACTAAGACAGAGTTTTCTAAAAGTGTCCAGAGCGTCTTGTAACTTAGTTTAAAATAACTTAAAATCTTTAAAAAATGCATTCTTTATTGCATCGACTCAAACTGGCTGGCCCGCAGACATGTAATACCCGCAAGGTTCCCGAAAAATGTTTCCGCCCAACTCATGTGGAAAACTAACTTTAAACAGAAATTTTAGTTTTGTTAGGTGTTCTTACATTATCACAGACCTTGTTAGTGCGAAACACTCTAAAAGAATCGCAAAATTTGATGCAAGCAAATAATTCATGGATTTTTTCCAAACAAATTCATCAAACAAACGAAAAACAAACAATTCCTTTCTTGGTGGCATTCCAAACATTTTGGTGTTTTAAGGTAATGTCTATAACCTGGAACTGAAACAGGAATCGGAACAGGAACAAAACAAAAACCGATTTCAGGAACAACAATAGGAAAGGAATGGGACTTAAATTTCAGAAACAATAACACAAAATGAAACAGCTGGCAAAATTACAAGGTCACAAAAATCAGAATCACAGGATCTATGTAGATATGCGGATTTATTTTACAAATACGAATTTTTTATATTGTCCGTTAACTCGCAAGCTTAAATATACATTAAAGTGAAAATTGCTGTCTTAAAATAGACCCATGTTCGAAATTTGACTCCCGTGCCTGTTACTAAAATTAAACTAGAATTCTTGTTGCTACAAACAAAGCTCTGTTTTTGATCCTGCTCCTGAAAATAGATTTCCTCCCGTTTCGTTTCTGTTCCTGTTCTTGTTCTTAAATTGGACCCAGTTTGACTTCCTAGAAGTAGGCTAGCGTATGAGGTTCACTTCACTAGGTGTAAATGTTTAGCCTTCTGTACTGGCTTCAATGGTTTGTCCAGTTTGCCGGCACGTAAAAGTGTGGGGGATGACTCTCTGGTTTAAAGCTTCCTACTACATCCAATGTGGGTAACCCCGACGTGGTCGGAATTATCGGTTTTGGTTGTCTCTGTGGAGAGGCCTCGCGACAGCTCACCAGCTAGTTGGCGGGAAGTGAGTTCCTACTTACCTACCTACATACCTTGTATTTTATACATCCAAGTCCAAACAAAATATCATGTGCTCGAAACAAAAATGATTCAATCTGTCTTAAACTGCATAAAAGCAATAAACTTCAAACGTAGGTATTCAGTATTTGCGTCGAGATTTCTGAAGTTTCAATATTAATTCGATGAATGTTAGGACGCTGTGACTGTAGACGCAGATATTGCTGACTTCAATGTACTGATAGGTATTTTTGTTATGAAATTAAAAAGGCAGCAAAATATTTGTTGAGGAGTTTTGGCATGTTACCGGCCCTTTCATTATTAAAATCAAGCATTGTAGAACTAGGAAATTTCAAGCATTACCTTGAAATAATCCAATATATTCTTATATTCTGATAACGTCAAGATTTATAGACAGTTAACAATTTCGTTTAGAGTGTTTGAGTTAGATTTTAGCTGAATTATTTACAATCAAATTCAGCCGTTACATCGAGGGTCCCAAAAGAATGAAAACATGTTTTTTTCTAAGCAAATGCTGTTGGCTCCACAGGTGAAGAGGTATTTCCAAGAGTGAATGTATAAAATTGCACTATATATAAGAAGAAGAGTAAGCTACTAGACGGTTTCTCTCCACTGCATTGCATAACAGTGCTCCGACCACTATATAGGTGAATGTTCCCCCGTTTGGTGGGGTGGTCCACAAATATACTCCCTCCCCGTGTGTAGAGAGGAGAGTAGGCAAAATGTGGTCTCCGTTTGGTGGGAGGTACAGCTGAGAATCTCGATAGTTTCTGTTTATTTTTTAAATGTAGGCGAAAGTTTTTGCCTGTCTTGGCAATCCCTCCCCGCCAAACGGGGACCTCTTTGGCTATCCCACCACCACCACTGAAGGAGGGCTGCTTGTCGACTGCCGCTACAACCAACGGGGAACATTTGTTATGTGATCGGAGCACCGTTACGCAATGCCAAGAGAAGAAGCCCTCTAGTTGTTTTTTAATTAAATCTGCCCAGAAAATGTTTCTTAAAGTAAAAGTCTAAGCAGAAACCAGCGTGAATCTACGTAGAATTCATATGTTAAATATCTTTATGTATAGTCAATAAGTGCGCTAAAATACTTCCACAACAAAGTTCACCTGAATTCAGCAGCTTTTATGACCGTTACTTTAATCAGCTAAAATTAACTCTGCTTACGTCTTCATGAAAAGAGCAGAGTAGAGTAGAGTTAAAATTAACTCTGCCTAACTCTTTTTCGCGAATGGATAGAGTTAATGTTAACTCTGCGCTTTTTAATTCCTCTTTATTCTGCTGGCAGAGTTAAGAGGAGTTAAAAACGCGCAGAGTTAAACTTAACCCTATCCATTCGCGAAAAGGGTTAAAAGAGTTAATTTTAACACTACTCTACTCTACTCTACTTCACTCTACCCATTCGCATTGTGTAATAAAAATGAATATTTTGTCATGTGGATTTGTTCAATAAAATATCATATTTGTATTTCAATCTAAATCGGCCGGCGTGCCAACCAATGAACGCATTTAGGACACGACATGACCAAAAAAGCGACGTCTTTGAACAATCTATCCGAGTAATAAGCGGCTTCCCAAAATAACTTAAAAAGGCTAAATATGTGATGAATAGTTTTGGTTTCTTATGGAGTTTCGATCTTGGATTCTGCTGGAAAACGGAATGGAACTTATGGAATGAATGTGTTTGACTGCCATTGTACCTGTATCTTTGATTATTGCCATAGTTAAGACATGAATTAATTGGGGAAATTAATAGTAATGAAGTTTCAAGCTTAAGTTGGGTTGTTTCGAGCTGGCAGTTAACTTTTACTAATTATGCTGTTGCGGGACAGCTAGGTAGAGGCCCGTTGGGTGCCGCTCCCCAGGCGGATTGGCAGGTGTAGAACGACTGTCAATGATTAGTGCAGAGCACGGTCCACTCATTAATTTAAGTTAATTAAAGGGATTCTGCTATTACGGCCAAAACAACCCAACATGGTCAGAAAGAAGGCCAGTGTTCAATCACTGTACGTCGAAATGCAACCAAAGTTTATTGTATCTGAATAGATTAAGACCTGTTCTTGCGATTTATAAAAGAAAAACAACCTATTCTGTGGTTCGTTTTAATTCTACAAGCCATTTTCGAACTTCATATGGAGATTGCAAAGTTACTTTCAAGTTTTGACCATGTCAATGGTTTTTGCTTAATTGCTCGTTAATTAACATAATTAATTAGTATAATCTTTATATCATTAGAACCAGCAAGCTTTGCTCTTTCAAAATATCTAAAAATATTTACCCTTTCAGTGGTTCGTTTTCATCTTACAAGTTGATTTACAAGCCACATTATGGAGTTTATGTTGGCTTCCAGATTTGGTTGGTCACAAAGTTTCTAATTAAAGTTACATGTTAATTAACATCAATAATTAGGTTAAAACTTTTATAAATCAAATCAGCAGCTCTTCTTCTTCAAAATAAGCACAAGATAATTGGTGCTTCTGTGGTTCGATTTCATGTTACAAGTCGTTTTGTAAGCCACATATTGAAGTTCAGGTGGGCCTTCAGACTTGGATGGCCATAGTGTTTCTCAATTAAAAGTTTCACATTAATTAACATCAATAACCAGGTTAAAACTTTTATAAATAAACTCAGCAGGTCTTCCTCTTTAAAATGAGCACAAAATAATTGGTGCTTCGGTGGTTCGATTTTGAGTTATGCTTGATTTTCTGACCTAACTGGGAGAGCTCGGCTCGTCCCTCAAGTATTGTGATTATTAATAGTTTAAACTTCATTTTAAGCTTAATTAAAGTTTATGTTTAATTAAGTTAATCCATATTCTAGCTAATTAATTAATGAAAGTTAAGTTAATTAAGTTTAAAGTTTAATTAATTTAGTTTTATTGGTTTTAAAGCAAAAGGGAAGCTCGGCTTGCCCTTTCACTGAACTTAACTGGTTTTGCCTAGCTAGTGTGGAATTCTTTTAAAGTTCTCCTTTTCTTTTGTAGGTTCAAAAGTTTTGTAATTTAAGGGAAGACTTTTATGTCTTCCCTTATTGCCAATTTGGAGTAACAGATGCGTTACTTTTGTAACTGTACAAACTTTCCGCTCTTTGAGTCCAGCTCGGCTGAGACTCAAAGGCAAAAGAAAAAGAGGGGAACTGAAAAGAAAAGTTTTAATTTTAATTCATGTCTTAGCTACTTAGTTGTTTGTATTTTGTATTGTGTTTTGTGTTTTGTACAAGGCTCGTACCTACTAGTTTTAAGTTAATTATTTTACCTACCTAATCAGCAGTCTAATAAGTTTTAGTTACGGGGACCCTCTGGTCCAGGTTTTTAGTGGTGTTGCGTCTTGTTTTCCATTTTAGCGAGAAATTGACGTAGTGTCAATTTCTCGCCTGAGCGCGTCTGCTTTGATGTTATCTTTCTTTAATTTTCTCCCTAATTTTACAATAGGGGAAAGGGATTAGTTTAATTGCCCTTTCCCCTTTCACGTAAACACTTGAGAGCCCGCGCAATGTTATTTTATGATTACACTAATTTGACCCAATCAGAATCATTTAAGAGCGCGCCTTTTGCGCGGAGGACAATTTCGGCCAATCAGACGAATGATTGCCGAAATTGTCATGATTGACAGGTAGACTTGTTTTGCACCTCAGTCTTACCTTGTCTCTCGTCGTGTACGGCCGCTTTCTGGCCTCTCCCTACACTCCCCCCGTTTTTCTTTACTATAGGGCGTTACTATGCCCAAAATTCCCCCCACTCCGGAACGGGGCTAGTGTATTAACACTAGCCCCTTGTCAACTTTTTTGGGTTTAGATTAGGAGGGGGTTTAGGTTGACTTCCCACCATAGGGTCTCCCCCCCTTATTTTCTTTCTTGCAAATCCCTAGTTTTTTAAAGGCGATTCCCTCTTTTTCTGGGAATCGCCTCTGAGACTTATTACAGGACCCAGAGGTCCTTCTTTTTTTCAAAACACCCCTGAGAATTCTCCTTTAAATTAAACTATTTTATTTATTGTTATAAATGATTCTGATTGTAATATCTGTGCCTAGATATTACCTGGGTCGCGTGGATTTCCGAAAGGAAATCCACTGAGAAGCTTGGACTTTTGGGAACTCTCCCAAAAGTCCCCAAAATTCAACTTTAATTCAAATTTTCTCAATTTTAAACCACAGAACGCGCTCTCAAACTTTCATACAATTTTACGCACTCTTCAAACTTCACATCTCAGCTTCTTAGGGATAATTTCCTGGACCCAGGAAATATCGTGTTAGGATCTTTCTCCGAAAGATCCTAACGGTTTTAACCCATTTGATTCAGGTTGCGCTCAAGCCCTGCCTTGCCTTCCTGAATCCAATTCTCTGTAGCCTGCCAGTCTGCCTGTGATCCTGCTGCCCTTCTGCCTGCGATCCTTGCCAGTCCCGGCCCAGTGCTGCTCTCCTGATCCCAGCTTGGGTCCCTTGGTCCTTCCTTCTTCCGGTGTCTTTTGGATCCTCAGTCCGTGGATCCTGATCCTGCTCATTGCCAGTGTGAGGAGCCCCGACGTTCCCCCTGGACGCTCTCTGCTACACGGACGCCTCTTTCATCAGGATATCCGGAAGGTGCTTGGCCAGTAACTTTGTTGAGTAGCTTCTTGACACTAGATATAGGGATAAACAGTCTGCCAGGGCTGGATAGAGTGCACTTCCTGGGATTCATCAGATCAGGGTGATTTGTCCGACACCCTTGCCAGCAGTAACTTCTATTGTCTAAGGGTGATTTGTCCGACACCCAGTTGCCAGCTTGCTCATCTTGCTCGTTGCCGTGCACTGCTATCCCCCCTGGTTGAGGCTTGCTCCCTCTACCTGACGATCTCTGAAGCTGTCCTTAGCGAACTTTTGACCGCCTAACGGTCTCTGAGAGCCTTCTGAAAGGCTACCAAACTTTCGGTTGTGGGATTGAGTGGGTTGGACCCCAAGAAGGAAGAAAGAAGCTAACTTTTTGTTTGAACTTTATTGAAATCAATCATGTATTCTTTTAACACTCCTGTCTTGTTCTCTTTGTCGCTGTTTCTCTAAAGATACTATTGAACTTGAAATTAGAGATCTTTTGGGGAAATCTAAAATCCTGACAAACCTCTCAAAAACGTGCGAATTGACCTCTGGCCGCTTCCTTAGGCAGGAAGTAGGATATTAGTTTCTGGTTATCTGCCGAGCGGGTAGTCAGGACTAATATCTAGTGCCCGGGAAGGGTGGAAATCCGCGCAATATTGATTGTTTCAATTAAAATAAAAGCACATAGGACACCCCAAGCATATAGGCTGACCCCCTCGATACCTTAGAGTTAGGAAGCAGAATATAGTGATCATATCTTGTGGAAACTGTACCAGACTCGCGATATATAATTAATTCATTCGAAATTTTCATAGGTTTCAGGTTCTAATATAAAGTTTGTAGGATAAACTTATTCAGCAAAGTTCTTGGGATAATCTGTGTGTATCAGACTGCTGGTTAGGTCTAGGTCCTCTGCTAGGTCTAATTTAAAATCATTAGGTGCATTAATTAGGTACGAGCCTTAGGGTAATAGTGGTCAGCCTTGTATTCTGTGTGTGTGTAATTGTAACCAGTTTGCCTGTTCTCGATTGTATCGGTAGTAATTGTATTTTCGGTAATTGTCGTGCTCTATTTTGTGTTGTCCGATTAGCTGACCAGTTCTGTTTGTAACTAATTAATCTACCTTAGCACGGTCTGTATCATCATATCTTCATTTCGTCTGCACGTAACTGTTGTAAATTAAATCCTAAAATTTATAGGTTCTGTGGTCCATTCTGCTAGGATCTTAGGGTCTAGTTAGGGATCAGATAGGTCTTACTTTGGACGCTAGTTAGGACTTGGCTTATATCACGCTGGCAGAGTTTGTGCCTGTGTTGTCTCACTGCAAGTTAGAGTGCGAGAATTGTGGCACAGAGTTGACAGTTAGTTTTGAGCTAGAGGCATTCCAGCATCAGAGCGAGGAAACGCTTAGTTTAATTCATCCCATTGTAGTTTGCGGTTGTCTGCGTCCCTGGAACGTAGACCAGATAGTTGAGGAAGCTTACGAGGCAATTCCAGGCACTGAAGACTTTGTGCCTAAACATTTCCCCTGGAAGTGTGACAGTTGTACTGAGCAAGAGGTGTTGATCTTCTGCCTGATTCCAGAAGGTACTGACTTGTGGGCGTCTGTTGAACACGACAGCTGTTCACTAAACGTGTATTGGCCTTAAACGGAAACGGAGCTTAGAGGAATCGAACTCACGACCTAACGCGGACAAATCCCGGATTGGGTAGACCAAAACCAGGCTACTTAGTCCGAAGGATCTAAGAGTCGACCGAGTCGTCTCGTCTGTTCGCATTGCTGTTAGTGCTTCGAAATTAGAGTGTGTGTCGCTGAGAACAGGGTACCACCGACCCCGGTGCTCTCTCAGCCTTTTCAACTTTCAATCTAAAACCAGTGCTTACCAGTGCTACCTTTTGGAGCCCTAAAATCATACAAAATACAGTCTTTTATTTTGTCCGTAGCACTACACATTTTTCTAAAATTTCAAATACAAAAGACCTATGTACGAGCAATTTACGATGAATTTATCGTAACTAGCGTTAATAGTATTTACAAATGCTTCTAAACTGTATTGCCGCTGAATAGTGCAGCACGAAGCATACACGCTTCTTTGTTTATTTATACTGACTTATTCGAAATTCAAAAATTTACAGATGCAATAAACACAAAAACGCATTAGCCTTAGGAACTTCAGTTAGAATAGATGTAACAGTTGCCAAATTAATCTTTTTAAACATTTCCACGACGGATTTAATCCGTAATTTCAAAAAATCTCCAACTTCTGGGGGGCTGCGCCCCCCCAGACCCCCCGCTGCTTCTTTGCAAAATTGTTATAAAGGATCAGTGGTTCTCAGAGTTTTCGAAACCGAATGTATGCTTTAATTGTTACTATCTTTCTTGTTAATGATATTCCTAAATATTTCATAAATTTTTAACACTAATTAGTTTAACTAACATTGAAATATCGGAATAATCGAAAATTACTCAAGGTATGCGTTAGACGCATCAGATTCCAAATAAAATTTTTTTACACATTTCCATTACGTATTATTTTGCAATTTCAAAAAGTTCTTCAACTTCTGGGGGGGGTCCGCCCCCCAGACCCCCCGCCGTATATATTGGACGCGTCTATATATTCTGTAGGTAATCATGTAATCATGCATTACATTTAAGCAGCATGTACTTTTTAAATAGTCTAAATAGCGTAACACTACAAGAATTATCGAAATTTTTATAATTAAAACAATTTTTTGCACTGAAAACACGCTAAAACAAGAATTCTGTCTGCACGCAAAATTTCTTAACCGGACGCAACTTAAATTTAGCGGGACGCAAGGTTGACGCAAATCCGAAAACCAAAAAAACCCTGAGACACTAATGGTTTTAGTCATGTTTCATAAAAAGTGTAAATGCAATAAAATTTATTCATCACTTTGGCAGTTCTCTCAATCAGTTCCTTTCAAGCTGGACGGTGGTGTAATTTCCGCAGGATATTGCACAATTTAAAGGAAGCTTTGAAGCTAGCGAAACTTTTTAACTGATTCATAGGTTTAGACACTAATGGTTTTAGCAAGAGTCTATAATACCAAGAGTGAGAAGCTTGGCCCTTCCTAATGGAAATGGCCTGCGAGATGCTCGGCACGAGGCCGAAATCTCGGAGGGGGGAGTACTACTTACCATTGTTCAGCATGTGTTTATATGCGTTTGAACTAAAACGCATCTGATTGGCTAATCGCCTACCTTATGTCAAATTTACGTGTATAAGTGGACTCCCCCCGAGATCTCGGGAGGGTTCCCAATTATTACAGGTACAAGTTTGTAAAAGCATTTAGCTCTTCGCTGATTGGTTGATTTTTAACTACCGTATACCGTTAGAAATCAACCAATCAGCGGAGCTAAACGATTTTACAAACTTGTACATGTAATTGGGACCCTCCCCCCCGAGATGTCGGGGGGGTCCGCTTATACACGTAAATTTGACATAAGGTAGGCGATTAGCCAATCAGATGCGTTTTAGTTCAAACGCATATAAACATATGGTTAACAACTGTAAGTGGTACCCCCAGAGATTTCGGCTTAATGTGCCGAGCATATTGCAAGCTTAAAACACTAGGAATGGCCGAGTGTCTCACTCTTCCTTTTATAGACATTTGGTTATAGTCAGTCACTCGCGCACTTGTAAAAGCAAAAAAATTCATTTCGGTGCCTTATTTTCAGCCATAACAACCAATTCGGTGTATCGAGAGTCTTGCTGGTTGTCTGCTGAGAGAATAATGGTAAAAATCTTTTTCACCTAAAAATGAGGGAATGGTCCCATAAAGTTAACCCTTTAATGCCTGAATTTCCTCCGGACTAACGGCTGAAAATGACCGATTTCACATTTTTGGCTGCCATGTTTTACTGGGAGCACGTAGAGAGATGGGACTACCACCAATCGATAGAGAATTGATTGCTCTATATTTCATATGTAAGCATTGAAGGGTCCCCGATGCACCCAGAAAAAGTTAGAAGCCGTCAAAGTCAGAAAAAGTGCAAATTTTTGATAAAGTTCTATTGCAGAAAATCAACTAATTGATTTCTAGGAGCAAGAGTTGATTTTGAGGCAGAATTAACTATACGTTATTTTAATGCGCATAATCTCCGCTATCACCTGATGAAACGGCTTTTCCGCCGACGAACTACCGCCGGCTCTGGATTCGTTTGAATGCAGTGCTCGAACAGGGCTTGAAATCATCAAAATTTTCATTGCCGGCGGAATGCTATAGAAACTCGATTTTTCAAACAGGTGTGGAAATATTTTCTGAAAATAGGGTGGACGCGTTGAAGAAAAAAGGAGCATGTTTCCAGACTGCCAACCGGCAATTGGACCCTGTCCCAAAAATATGATGACGAAAATCGCCACTTGAGCCATATGGCCCTTCCCGGCATGAAAGGGTTATTGAGTCTGGCGACTTTTTTAAAATATGGGCAAAGCCGGTTATAAATCCTGAATTTAGGCCACAAACGCAATGAAAATGCAGCAGAAGGCTGTTGTAAGTCGAAAATTTGAATTTCCAACACTATTGTATAACCCTTTAATGCCTGAATTTCCTCCGGACTAACGGCTGAAAATGACCGATTTCACATTTTTGGCTGCCATTTTTTACTGGGAGCACGTAGAGAGATGGGACTACCACCAATCGATAGAGAATTGATTGCTCTATATTTCATATGTAAGCATTGAAGGGTCCCCGATGCACCCAGAAAAAGTTAGAAGCCGTCAAAGTCAGAAAAAGTGCAAATTTTTGATAAAGTTCTATTGCAGAAAATCAACTAATTGATTTCTAGGAGCAAGAGTTGATTTTGAGGCAGAATAAACTATGCGTTATTTTAATGCGCATAATCTCCCCTATCACCTGATGAAACGGCTTTTCCGCCGACGAAATACCGCCGGCTCTGGATTCGTTTGAATGCAGTGCTCGAACAGGGCTTGAAATCATCAAAATTTTCATTGCCGGCGGAATGCTATAGAAACTCGATTTTTCAAGCAGGTGTGGAAATATTTTCTGAAAATAGGGTGGACGCGTTGAAGAAAAAAGGAGGATGTTTCCAGACTGCCAACCGGCAATTGGACCCTGTCCCAAAAATATGATGACGAAAATCGCCACTTGGGCCATATGGCCCTTCCCGGCATGAAAGGGTTATAGAGCACCAAAATAATATATTTGGAAAGTTTCGTCTTTTTTTAAAAAGAATTGCAGCATGTAGTGTCAAATTTTACACAAAGCGATGCCAGCACCTTAAGGTCGTGCTCCCATTACGTGCAGATATAGTTGCAGAAAGTGCAATAATTGCCCGATTTCATTCAAATTTTCAGAAAATGCATCGGGAATGATAATAAACGTCGTGTAAAAACGCCAGCTTCATAACGTTCATGTACAGTGAGAAATAAAAATTTGAAGTTATAGAACTATATAAAGAAAATTATGCCCAACGACTATAATAATTTTAAAGCTTATTATGTGCTCTTCAACTTTGCTTTTAGACATTAGTCAAACTGAAAAGCACTGATGAGGATTGCGGTAGCTTATGCTTTTCAGTTCGACTGAATATAAACACACGCTTAACAACGCTAAGCGGGACCCCCCCCCCCCCCCGAGATCTCGGGGGGGGCCGCTAATACACGTAAATTTGACATAAGGTATTCGATTAGCCAATCAGATGCGTTTTAGTTCAAACGCATATAAACATATGGTTAACAACGGTAAGTGGTACCCCCAGAGATCTCGGCTTAATGTGCCGAGCATCTCGCAGGCCATTTCCATTAGGAAGGGCCAAGCTTCTCACTCTTGGTATTATAGACTCTTGGTTTTAGTCATGTTTCAAAAAAGTGTAAATGCAATAAAATTTATTCATCACTTTTGGCAGTTCTCTCAATCAGTTACTTTCAAGCTGTTTGCTTAGTCAGTGACGATGGTGCAATTTCCGCAGGATATTGCACAATTTAAAGGAAACTCTTTGAAGCTAGCGAAACTTATTAACTGATTCATAGGTTTAGACACTAATGGTTTTAGTCATGTTTCATAAAAAGTGTAAATGCAATAAAATCTATTCATCACTTTTGGCAGTTCTCTCAATCAGTTACTTTCAAGCTAATAAAACTTTAAATTAGAGTGTCAGCAACGCAGAAAGTCAGAGAAATGAGTAAATTGTAATACCTAAGTTAGAACGCTGAGTCACCTTCATACTATTCGCATTTGGTGGAAGGACAGGGCTTAGGTAGTTACCTTGTTTTCGTAGTTAGCTTGCTTAGTTACGTTAGCTTTACGTATGTTTTTGTCTACGAGTAGTTAGTTCTATGCCAAGTTTTTATGGAAATATTCATTTCTTTAAATAAATTTAGTAATGCTTTTAGCACCTGTGACATCATTCGCCCCTTGAAAAGTCGAAACTCCTGGTTCGAAATTCACATTTAGCATAATATTTGTTCATGAGATTCAGTCAGACTGCGGACAACTTAATATATAAATCAAAATACAAGTTTTTCAGTAGATAATTTTCGTTATGACATCATCATATTTCTGCAGCCAGCAGAATTTCAAACGTTTGTTTTCACTCATCCTCAAACAGCATTTTGCCAGTTGTGGTAATTTTGCAATTAGCTTTTTGTTTACTATATATTCCTACAAAGAGCGTCGGTTATATGTATAGGTTGTTGCACAACATAGAGTGCACTAGCTGATTTATAGGCACGCTAAGCGAAACTGCGAATTACAAACCCGAGTGTTTTGTGAAAGCTTGTACGAGAATTTTTTGTGGTACGAGGGCGGAGCGAAGCGGAGCCCGAGTACCACAAAAGAATTCGAGTGCTAAGCTTTCCGAAACACTCGGGTTTCACAACCCCTTGCAGTATTGCTTGGCGTGTCCTTAAATTAGATGGTGCGCGAGAAATTGTGCAACAACTTAGCTGTGAAATAGCTTAGTTCAAATTTAAAATACCGGAAATTTGAATTAGACTTGGCAGGCAGCACACCAGAGTGTTCCTCGCCCTGGGTCATGTGTTTGACCGCGTTGTACGTAAAGCACATTATTCATTTATCGCTTCAGTTTGGATACAAACTCCTTCTAGCTTTGTATGTCGGAAGCCTCGATAGCTCAGTTGGGAGAGCATCGGACTGATAAACCGAAAGTCATGGGTTCGAATCCCAGTCGAGGTCAGAATTTTTCGGGTCTCTGGTGCTGAAGTGACAATTTCATTTCTTACATTCCAACTCCACATAGTGCATCTGCTTCAGCGTGCTTCACAACTAGCACGGTACAGCGTGCTTCACAAATGCAGTTGTGAAGCACAGTGCACATCGTGCTTCACAACTTGGATGGAGGCACGGGGGTTACACCACAGCAAATTTGAACTAAGCTATTTCACAACCCTCAATCTATGTTTCAGCAATCTGTGCGCGTAGTCGCAGTTGCAGATTGTAAATATATATTGCCTGCATCTACTATAACGTGTATCTATAATATAACGCATTTGCTTGCTAACCCAACGGAAACTTTGTTTGTTAATTGTTAATCGTGAAATTTGTTACTAAGATGCGCATGTTTGTATACATATGCATACATATTGAGTCAATACTTTAATCAGGCCCTTTGTTGGCAAGCAATAAAAGAATATATATACCATTGATTTTGCCAAATGTTCCAGCAAACTTTAGCAAGTTTCAGCTTAACTTCAAAACTACTACACGAAGCCTTCAAGTTTGGCTGCGCAAGGCGCAGTTAGATGCAATTTTGCGTATTCTGAAATTTTAGTTGTGATACGTATTCTGTGATACTGATTCTACTGAATTATGCCATTAGATTGGCCATTTTATTTATGTCTGATCAGATCAACTTTACTATCTTAGCTTCTAAATAATTGCTGCTTACTTAAAAATTAGCGCAAACGAGGGCTAGTTGCATCTTTGATACAAGATGACTGGATTTTGATAACGAAATTAAAGGCATGTTTTCAGACAGCTTTTACTCGCAGATGCACACTAAAATTAACAACATTTACTTCTTAAAAGGCTTCAGCCAACTGCGTATATAACCTAGAATTACTCGAAAGTTTTATCAATATTCCACTGTTATCTGACGACCTTGCTTGACCATACCACATCGGCTGTGGCCACCTAGTTTCTCTATAAGCTATATATAGGAAATATATCAAATATATCAAACCTTCAAGGGACAGTCTGTCGTCCCAGATTAGAGGTCACTATACCCTCTTCGGTATAGGACCAATACAAGCCTTATCAAAAGGCACTTAAACACAACAAGCCTTATCAGAAGGCTTTAAATAATACAAGTCTTGCCAGGCGGCAAAATCCGAAAAGCTTAGCGCGCACTATCCGCACCGAAGTCTTCTGCTTCGAACAACTCAAGCCAACATAAGGTTCGTCAGTATCCAAAGTGACCCTATCTTAAATGAAATTCTTTTCGGTATGCATCTTTAGCCAAAAGCTTGCTTGCAAAATTTATTCAGTCCTATCCTTATCATTCATATTATCAAGAGTACATAATAACTAAGAGTGTGACAAACGTCACACTCTTAGTTATCAAGCAGAAAACATCATCTGCACAATAACGGCCTACCCCCCCCCACAACTGAGTACCTGGTGACCCCCCCCCCACAACTGAGTACCAGGTACACAATTGTGCACGAGCACTCGCTTGTGACCCCCCCCCCCACAACTGAGTACCAGGTACACAATTGTGCACGAGCACTCGCTTGTATGTTTACATGTTGAAGCCAAAAACATTCTGTCAGCAGCTGGCCACTTTTTGGCTTCAACATGTAAACATACAAGCGAGTGCTCGTGCACAATTGTGTACCTGGTACTCAGTTGGGGGGGGGAGCTCAAGCGAGTGCTCGTGCAATTGTGTACCTGGTACTCAGTTGTGGGGGTCACCAGGTACTCAGTTGTGGGGGGGGGGGGTAGGCCGTTATTGTGCAGATGATGTTTTCTGCTTGATAACTAAGAGTGTGACGCTTGTCACACTCTTAGTTATTATGTACTCTTGATATTATAAACTTTAAGATGTTGCAAGAAAATTGACTAGCAGCTGTTAAAGTTTTGAAGCTTCGTTATCAAATTTGTTACGCAATTTAGCTTGCCTAGGCGCCTAAAGTCAGTAAAACTTGAGTATTCTCAATTCTCATTTCTCAGATAAAATAAAATTTATTCTTGCTTATTGCGTTTATTTCCCTATTGTTTGGGGAGAATTTCTGCTGTTTTTTTTGAAATTGGAAAAAATTCTAATAAATTTTGAGTTGGTAGTAGTAGTGCTATAGGGTAGATTTGCGGCCCTGGTACACACCCGGAGTTACATAATATAGCACACGCAGACATATACACAATCGGTTAAACATTAAAAAACCTTCATAGTCAACCAAGTATTTTCACTGTTTACTCTTACTATTTGTTGACTTCAAGTCTAAATTCTTAAGACAGCAGTCCAAGTTGATGAGCGTCCTGGTATATCAAATTTCACATCTGTATTCAGAATAGATCACATTGTTTGGGAGTCATATTGATTGATGACTGACTTCCAAATTTCCGATGAGCGCAGTCGTAGCAATTATAGATGAAATTTAAAATTCAGGCATCCAATTCATATCAGGAAAGTTGACGTAAAAATGGAATGAACCACGCTCTGCTACCAAATGTAGCAGGTCGAGGTCCGGCGCAGTGTTTGTGGAAGCGTAATAATCTAGCCCAGTAACCCAAAACTGGACCTGCTACTGCAGGGCCTAGATCGCAATAGAGTCAATAACCAAATGTAAACCGAATTTTTTAATGACAGACTGCATAAATATATTCAAGCATATACATTGCGTAGGCATATCATTTACAAGGACAGATTGATTTGTTATAATACACTATATATATGTGGAAGTCAAATTGGATTTTCAGACAAATCTAATTTGTCTGAACATTCATTTCAGTCAAACTGGATTTGACCTTCAAATTGAATCTCCCATTGTTTGAAGTCATAAAAATCCAGTTTGACTGAACTGAATTGAGTCAAATCCAATTCGACGTTTTCTGTTTCAGTCAAACCGAAATTCAATGTGAATGTTAATCTTTAGTGCAAGGGGATTATTAACACAACGCCAAAGCCAAATCTCAAATTTAAATTTATAATTGATAGTCTCCTCTTTATAGATGGATTTCTACTTCCAGTAAAATTAACGCTTAAGTGGGTGTCAGAAAGCTAGAAAACTTGAATTTTTCAAATTTTTATGGTTTTTTGGTAGAATCGAAGATGCTGAGCATTTTTTCTTCTTGTACGAACACCTGAAAATACTTCCTTCGATCTGTAAAGCGGATTCAACTGTAAAGGTCAAAGGAAAACGCCGCCTTTATACAGAAATAATCGTGCTACTATTATAAGCGACAATTTCTTTTGATTCTACAAATATACGTAAAGAGCCGTTGTAGAAATCAAATCGAAGTTTAATGACCTCTTTGCCGTAAAGAATAACATTCACTTTGCATTTCGGTTTGACTGGAACAGAAGACGTCAAATTGGATTTGACTCAATTCAGTTCAGTCAAACTGGATTTTTATGACTTCAAACAATAGAAGATTCAATTTGAAGGTCAAATCCAGTTTGACTGAAATGAATGTTCAGACAAATCAGATTTGTCTGAAAATCCAATATGACTTCCACATATACACAGCAATACATATGATGGCATTCCATTACACAGGAGTTAAACGTTGTATGCCGTTTTGGGCCCCCCCTCAGTTTTACTATCAGATCAAGGCACTCAGTTTACCTCTAAGCTAATGAAAGAAGTTACTCAAATATTAAATGTTGAGCAAGCCTTCACTACCCATACCACCCCCAAACAGATGGCTTAGTAGAACGTTTCAATAGCACTATCCTAAAAATGTTAAGTATGTATGTCACTTCGAAACAAAGTGATTGGGATACCTACATCCCCTATATCCTTTTCGCTTATCGCGTTAGTCGACAGGAATCTACGAAATGTTCACCTTTTCTGCTAATGTCTGGAAGAGAGTCCATTTTGCCCATGGACGGTACTTGGAAACTACTCCGCTACCAAGTTGATATAGAAGACTTTAAAATATGCATTATGGTGCGCATACGGGATGCATGGGAAACAGCAAGAGAGCACATTAAAGAAGCTCAAACTCGTCAAAAATTTTATTATGATAGGCGAGAACATGACCCAAGATTTCATGTAGGAGATCAAGTTTGGGTGCATAATACTGCAGTCCCGAAAGGAAAGACTACAAAATTAGCCCATACCTGGCACGGTCCATTTACTATAATATCCTTACGACATCCCACTGCAACCATTGAGCCTAGCCGGGGAAGAAACTCAAACGGTTCGTATAAACCGGCTAAAACGCTATCACGTTAATGCTGTCCCCACACTTGCCCCTAAACCCAAGGAACTGGACGAAGTTACTGATACTAATTTTGCTAATGCGGAAGAAGTTCTCCCACCCGAACCCATTGCAGAAACTATAGAACTTGAGCTAGAACCGCCTAATAACGAAATAGTACCTCCAGAAGTAGAAAGTACTACCGAAGATATGATACCAGAAATACTTATTACTAAACCTACTACCGAGCAGGAGGAAGAACATTTTTTACCGGAGCAACAAATTGTTGACCCTACCGATGAGGCTGCCCAAATAGACGCTCCCTACGCCCTACAATCCCGACTTAACCCATTCCAATACTTTAAAATTTACGAGTAAAAAGAAACTGAGATACCTTTACTCTTCCCCATTAGTTCTATTAGTGCTATGTAATTAATAACAAGAATCTACTTACTATGTAGCATAATTTGTGATCTACATAACCCCTTTGAGTCTGTATATATCAATTTGTTTTAGACGTATAATACAGTTTGATGGACCAGATCAGGTCCTAGAGCCTATAGACGAGATTCTGGAATGGAAGAACCGAACGCGGTCCCAAGCCAAGCTTACTCTTCCCCCAGGACACCCCCTTTGGAAAAGAGCCATTTCGCGCCTTAGTCAGAGGACTGAATATGACCCAGTAATGATATCGGATCATAATGAACATTATGAGCATTTCCCCCAGAAAATCAAGTTGGCACGCAACTCAACGTGGTGCTCCTTTGATACTGAAGGCTTAGATACGGATTCTACGAAACATGGAAGTCAGCACCTGACGCTGCTCCAGCTAGCCTTTTCGGATGACTTCTCCCAAGTTTTCGTTTATTGTACGGGGTATCTAACGGCCTTTAGAAAGAACAATGTCCCTTCCGAACTAAAGTGCTTTCTTCAAAGGCCGCCCTGCTACTTGGTAGCAAACGAATGCTGCCATGACAATGCGCGTTGCCAAGAAACTTTTGGATTTCCTATTCCTATTAATGGAATAATTGACCTGTCCCAACTGTTCCTGAACACTGAATTTTCACGGCAGCTTGGTATCACACGGGACCCTAAACAATGGGTTAAATTGTTCGACATGATGAGATATTTGTGGTCAGAAGGCCCACGAAGAAACACAGATACCAAACGATATGGAGTTGATTTGCTCCCGACCCCATTTCAACTTCGTAATTCCCTCATAGACGTGGCTGGTCAGTATAAAGTGTCCAACGCCTGTTTGAACAATTTGTTTCCAGACATCGACGAATTTCATCTCAATAGATTTGCAACAGTTTTGCAATTCTCCCTATTACCCGTCCCCTTCTCTGATCATAAACAACCAAAAAGATGAGGTTGAAAAGAAAAAACTGCGAGCCGAAGTTTCGTATAGTGAGACACCCAGTTGAGCTGGATTCATCTAATTCCAGTAATCGAAGATTTGGTAATCGCCCTGGCAACAATACAAAGAACAAAGTCCGTCGATGTTGAAAAACAGATGCCAAATTGTGCAACTTATACCCATTACAAACTTTGTGAAACCTATGATGTTATCACATATTTGAAGGCTCCCGCTGTGGTATATACGTGTTCAAACGTATATACGTGGTTCAAACGTGTTCAAACAAACGAAGAACACTGGGCACAACTCGACATTAAAGTGGAATTCTTATTTAAAAAATTCTTAGACTGTTTATGCAGATATGTGAACAGTCCTGGACCGCATCCCCTGAATCGTGCTGTCCAGTGCTTTCAAGACAAGCACGGTTCCAAGGACATTATAAATGTGGAAACAAAACGGATCCGACTGTTCCCAGACTTTTGGAAAACTGAAATTAGCCTCGGAAAAATATAAATTGCCTCCACTACTCCAGGAGCGTATCCGTCTGCTGCCATACACAAGGCCACAGAGCTATGGATGCATATCCTTGACCCAACCATTGGTCCCTTGGTACCCGCTTCAGGAAGTAAGAGATTGGGGAAGAAAGAACGCAATGCGTGGCAGGCCTATGCGGAACCCCCAAAAGAGAATTACGCCTACCCTTCCCAGACCGGGGGCCAAAATTCTACCATTGCCGACTATTTATTCCCCATCCAACCCTTTCTCCGTCCACGAGAAATGGACCCCTACGGCGGTAACCTTTTCAGGACAAAGGAGCCCATTCAGTTATTTTCACCCCGTAAGGTTTACCGTTTGCGGCCAACCTTACAACTGTAGTGAACAATACTACCAAAGCAGTAAAGCCAAATATTTCGGCCGCCGAGAGTTAGCGGAGAAAATTTTATCTGAGCCCCAACCTGCCGATCAGAAGAATCTGAACAGCGATATGACAAAATCGGAAAAACAAGAATGGGAATGCGTAAAGCGCTACATAATGTATGAAGCGCTATATGCCAAGTTCACCCAAAATGAACATTTTAAAGAATATCTTCTCCAGACTGGAGATAGAGAAATCGCTGAAACTCGAGAAGATCAATTTTGGGGAACTGGAACCCCCATTGAAAACCCAAATTTGGTAGCCGCCCCAGGAGTAAATTGGCTTGGAAAACTCTTGAAGATACTGCGCGATCACCTGAAGTCTAATTAAAGTATGTTTAATAATTTATTTTTGTTTAGTGTTACGACATTGAACCTGTTGTGAATTTGCCACAAGCAGATCACAATGATAACCCTAATGAAGCTCATGCAGGAAACCGCCACGACTCCGCCGCTTCCAGAAATGGACGGTTAGTACACCCTCCACCAGAATTCGGTCATATGCCCTTATCATGTGACGCCGTAAATGAGCCCGAATATGTGTATGATTTACATACGCGAGTTTATGAGAAATTTGAGCCTGCGACGACACATAGACATTTGGATTTTTGTTACAGATATACTCGTGATAATCGACCACATGATCCACACAATCCTCCTTATCCTGTGCGTGAATTTTTCGATAGTGAAACTTTTGCCTTTGAATGGTCCCGACCTTACACCAGACCAGACTACCACTGCCAGATTTAATACCCACTATGGATCGAGCATATGGAAACGGCGCTGTTGCTGTAGTCAGCGACATCCCCGCTCCCGATGCATCAAATAACTTTGATGATGACTCAATTTCATTAATTAGTTCAGACTCTATTATAGACTCTGAGGATGATGCTGTTATCGCTCAGCATTTGTACACACCTCTTGACGAAAGGGATGAGCAATCTCAATCTTAAAGATAGCTACGTATCAAAGATACTGCTTTTAATTCATTTGATATTTAATTTTGTTTTAGAATTCTTGCCCTTGACGAACATACCCCAAACCACACCGACACAGTACTTAAAGGACCTTTCGAAGAACTGCAACTCTCCGATAATACCTTACGGTGAAGAAAAGACTACTTAATAATCTAACTGAAGCAATGAACTGGTCCTGTGGCTTATGATTTCGAAATTATTATTAGCCCCAGCATTTTGGTATGATGACAAAGGAGAACCGGTTAATTCACCGATTGATGATAGCGAAAAGCCAGTTTCTATGAAAACCGTCTATACTACAAATTTGCTACACGAAGTGCAGCGATTAGGAAAAATTCCAGAAATTACGGCTCGCCATTATTTCCGCCAAATTATGGAAATTGTTGCATTTGCTCATCAGAATTGCATTGCACTAGTGGATATATAGTTGAAGAATTTCTGGTTATATCCTCAACCTGGAGGTATATATAACACAAGTAAAGCATAAAACTTTTGAAAATTATTTCGTTTTTCCACCAGAGATTGGTGATTGGGCAATTGAAGAAATTCAATTTAATATTTGTGACTTGTACATGGCTCCTGAGTTAGTTCGGGAACCTCGTTTTCAATTAAATCCCTGCGATATTTGGAGTTGTAGTGTATTGCTTTATGCAATGCTCACAGGGAGATATCCTTTCACCGGAAAAATCAGTTGGAAACGATAACCAGAATTCGGCGAGGTTTTTATGAATATTCAGAAACTGATGAAATTTCAAACTTAGCAAGAGGATTGATTGGAAAAATGCTAAGCTTAGACGGTTCTCATAGACCAAGTGCTCATGAAATTCTTAAGCATCCTTGGCTTGATGTAAACGATTATGGAAGTTTAGAATTTTCTGTGAAATATTTGAGTGAGAAAACTTCTGCAGAAATTTGGTGTGATAATCAAATTTGGTCCTCAAAAAACAACTGTAAAAGTACTAATTGGGTAAACGTTGGAATTCAAACAGAAGCTGTCAAAATCTGTTCGTACTGTGCTTCTAGTCGCTTTCGTCCAAAACGGCGAAAACCCTTGAAATGGTTTAAACGGCATTATCCTACTCATTGATTACCAGGTGCTTACCTCAGGTGTCATTATTTTCCTTGAGTTTGGTGTTTTATTGTATTTTTGTATCTTGAGAATATATTTTACTGATGTTACAATTGTGTAATACTATGTTAATATTGTATACTACTGTTTGTTTATCGTAACCTGTGCGTGTGACCTAGATTTAGTGTATTCTTCCCCTGTATATTTGGGCATTCAATCCCCAACCATATTTATTTGGACTATTTCATGGACTTTGACTAACTATTTATTTGGACCTTCATATATTTGGACAATATATATATATATTTTGAACTTTTATATATTTGGACTTTAACTCTGACATTGTTCTTGTATCATGTTGTATTTATTTGTTAATAGTATAGTATTATAGTGTAACCTATTTATAATGCTGAAAATTTTATTATATAAATTACCTACATACTTCCCTTCTATTATCAATATTTTATTGAAATTTTGTGAATCTCAAAGCTGATAACCCTACCACTGCCACAGTCTAAAATTTAAAATGTGTAAAATCCCGTCAATAAGTAACAAAAATTTATTTACCTTCCACAACTGAGGTCCGGCATGGCGCAGAAAGGACTAAAGGCCGGCCCTACGGCTAAGAGAGTTCGCCCCCCACCCACCCCACACTCCTTCTACAGATCTTCGATCTCAAGCTCCATTTTAGCCTCTAATTTTCGCAGTTCAGTCTTAAGCTGTAGCGTTTGACTTTGCAGATACTTCAGATTGTTAATAGCCGACTTTTTGTTATAATTCAGCATCTGTTGCAAAATGCTATACGCTAAACCACATTCAAGCAGGGCCTGCCAGGCCCCAACTAGATAAGCCTTATTCCACGAAGGATGCTCAACACAGGGCCTGTCCCCATACCACCTGTCAGGCCCTGTTGAAATTTCCGGATGTTGATTATCATCCATGATCAAGGAATCAAGAAAATTATAAAATTTGATATCTAAAAAAATAAATAAGCTTAGAAAAAGCGCTAGTTAATGCTGCTGCTCCTCCACCTCAGCCTGCTGATGCTGCTGCGGCTCCACCTCCTCCTCTTCTTCTTCTTCCTCTGCTTCTTCTTCTTCCTCTTCCTGCTGCTGCTGTGCCTGCTGCGTTTGTTGCTGCTGCTGCTCTTGCAAATTAAGACCACCGCTATCCACTTTAACCGATACTCTATCCTACGCCAAGTTATTGCCAAATGCCGACGCGCTTTCTTCGACTTTGAGGAATCCACCCCCTCCAGCTGAATGATTTCCATTAACCCCAGGAGCTCAGCTTCGAAGGCATTCAACCCTTCTAAAGCTACCCTAATGCTCGATAAGCGCGGATTAACTATCGTAAGCCCGCCTGTGTTCTCGGGATCCGAAGGAACCTCTTCGCCCCCTACTCCTGCGCCTGCGTCCTCAACCCCTCCAGGAGCACCGCCTCCTCCTAGGCCCTGGTCCAGCGCGTGATCCTGCTCATCCATTCATGCGCAAAGCCTAAACATAAAAATAATTGAATTAGTTTACTTTGTTTTCGTGAGTTTTGATATAAGGAAAGTCTCGATAATAATTTTGAAATAACTTGGGCCATAAATCATAAGAATCTAAGATTAAAGCCTTTTGGAAAATTTTGAAATTTAAAACAATTTGTTTTCATCCTAAATTATTTTTCTTCAATGCAGCTTTATAACCTCAAGAAATTCATGTACATGTTAATTTAGAAATCTTATTGGTTGTGTATGAAATCTCGCAAAGTCGTCTAGCAAACGTTAAATATAGAATTTTGAGTCAGTTAGAATTTTGTTTTGTTCTATTGACCATCTCAAATTTTATTGCCTTCTATTTTGTTCAAATATTACATTAATTTCCATTTAGCTCTACGTTCTAGGTTAAAAATAGTAAATGTTCCATTTACCTTAAATAACGAAACTCTGTTCTTTTGATATGAGCTTTTTTCTCCTAAAACAAAATATATTAATGTTATTCCATTTAACCCTTCCCAATTGTTAACGAGAATCCTTGTCTCTAAATAATTAGTATAACCATGATAACATTCAATTTTTCTGAACCTTTGTATTTCCACCGCTACTTGTGCGCAAATCTTCATCAATTTCATCAATTTTTACAATATAATAAAACGAACACTTAAATAAAAAGTCTATTAAAATTCTCAGCTTGCACCTATTACTAGACTGCTCAAATTTCCAAATTTACAATTGAACCTGTTAAATTTACCTTAAAGAATGCTAAGTTGTATTTCCTAATTTTCTGCCTAAAACAAAGAAACTATGCCTTGTTATTTCAGAAACCTACACCTACATTGTTTAGAGACTCTTTGCCTCTTGCCATTTTCAAATTGTGTTATCTCAATATCAGCTTTAGCCTATTCTTTATCGACTACACTGTGGACTCTTCGAGTGTACTAAATAATACAGTTGGCAAAGCCGTCCTTTTAATTTGGACATAATTTTGACGGCGGAAGGAAATCTCTATCATCGAACACCCTTCAAGGTTGTGTGGACTAGCTCCAATTGGTTCAAAACGGGGAAATGAAGTTCACCTTAAATTTCAATCACCGATTACTTTTTGAAAATTTGTATTCCGCTAAGTTATCATGTTTTCCGGCACTTTAAAAACTGTTTATATTTTGTTTTCCATTGCATTAATTCAAGTACCTAAATTCCCCATTCCATTCCCCCTGTAGGAAATCACCTCTAAGAAGTTAGGGTCCTTCATTGTCTTTTATGGTCTTGTTTCTACTGGACTCACTTCATTCATATCTGTATTTTCCGATTGTGTCTCACCCAGGCACAATGTAGCTTCGCTGAGGCACAAAATGGTCTCACAGAGGCACAAAATTTAAGACAGAACTTGAAGTCTCGCTGAGGCACAATTAGTCTCACTGAGGCACAATTAGTCTCACCCGGGCACAACAGGATTCTCCTTTCTAAAATTTTTGTTACTATATAGATTATGTCCTACGGAGGCACTTGTAGCTTCACACACCTATTGTACCACAGAGCCACTGTACTACACAGGCACCTTATTGTCCTACAGAGGCACTCTGTAATCCTACACAGGCACTACAGTGTCCTACAGAGGCACTCCGCTTCTCATATACATTAGCAGACAATAGCTCCAACAATAGTTAGTATACTATATGCCGATGATTCCTACGCAATAGTGTTCCAGTTTTTACGATATTAAATTTACTGAACATTGACTACTTTAATTTGAAGAGTGTAGGAGTAATTTAATTAATGTTGAAACCGAAGAAATTAAACAGCGATAAGACAACATCTCTGAAAACTGTAAACATTTGCAAGCGTTATGACTGCATTGCAGCCGTTGCATTTGGTAAAAACTTTAAGTTTTAGAATACTCTTCAGGAAAATTCTTCAGGATATTCGCAGCAATTTAAAATCAGAGGACAACTATCCCAAACCTGATATTAGTGTGGAGGATCGGGGTGAAGTGGTAGTGGTCCTTTGTGATGGAGAACGCGTACCCACTGCTCCCCGGCCCAGACCCCGACACCCTGGCATCTCCAGTTCCAGCCTTTTCAACTGTTGCTCCCTATGTGGGATGTGTGGCCACTCTGCCAGAATCTGCCGACTTAGGCACTCAAACTTTTCTTGCTTTTCTTGCGGTTTCCGGAGGCACAAACGAAGATTTTGCCGTGCTAGCCCACCAGTTCAGATTCCTCCCAATCCTGCTCCGACTCCGTTGCTAAGCCTACTGGATAATAACTTTAATGGTAATTCTATGAACTATTTTCGCACATATAGTGATGTTGTAAATTGTGGCCCTACAAATGCCGCGAGACACAGGCCGTCGGGTTTTCTTTAGGCCATGATAGGAAGGCCATTGGTATAAAGGAATCGGTTACAATTTAAATTCTCGTAGTATTGTTAAAAAACTGAAGATTTTAAGGCCGAAATAGTTGATGCTCTGTCTCCCGATCTGGTTTTACTTACTGAAACATGGTTAACTCCGGTTGACCCAAATTCTCTTCTTACCTGTAACAACCAGTATCATGTTTTCAGAGCAGACAGGACCGGCAGAAGGGGCGGGGGGGGGTTGCTATTATGGTTTCCACTTTGCTCAAGTGCTGTCAAGTGAATGTGCCTGCTCACAATGATGCTGATGTAGTTTGTATAAAAATAAAGTGTTGCGATTTAGATATGCTCGTATGCAATGTATACAAGCCTTCGGTTTCTCTTAGCCACCTCGTGGAATACTTTGACCTGCTATTAGAATTTTTAAATGATAAGAACCTTCCTGTTATTTTTGCGGGTGACTTCAATTTATCTGGTATTGACTGGCCTAACAGTACCGCTTCCGCGGTGCATAAACAAGATGAATTCTTAGATCTTTTCACTTCTTTTGATCTTGTTCAACATGTACTTGAACCGACAAGGGATGTGGTTGTTTTGGATTTAATATTTGCGAACACACCCTCCCTCATTTCAGAAACAAAATGTATGCCCTCATTCGGGAACAGTGATCACAACGTTGTTACTTTTTCTATTAATGCTGCATGCTTGAATTCTGTACCAAATAATTTACCTACAAAAGTCTGGGCTAATTCTGATAACGCTGCTTTGTATGGTTGCTTGCAGGCAAGGCAATCTCTTACAAAACCGGCAATAATACATTCCTTCCGAGGAAATTCTAGCATGTTTACACACTGAATAGCCACCCCGAGATTTTGGCCTTAATATTTCTAGCATATTGCAAGCTTATTCTATTGGGAAGAGCTGAGTAGTGTTTTAGAACGACCGGGAAGCCGACTCCGACCGCCGCTGAGTGAGTTGGCCGTCCGGCTGTTCAGCCGCCGGGCGGCTGTTGGCTGGCGGCCGGCCGCCGGCTTAACACAAATATTTATAGTTAACCCAGCAATTTGAGCAGAGCAGCAAATGTTTTCAAACAAATTAAGACTGAATGAACAAGACTTTTCAAATTATATAAAGTAAAAACCGATTCCATTGCCTTTGTAATGCATAATATGAATATTTTGCAATTGTCTAGCTTAAATTGCCTTCAAACATTGCAAAATATGTCTGGCTAGCCGTCGCCCAGGCCGTTCTAAAACTCTAGAGCTGAGTGTAATACTCTTCCTATTATAAACTCTTGGTTATAGCAAGCGTCTATAAAAGGAAGAGTGAGACACTCGGCCTTTCCTAGTGTTTTAAGCTTGCAATAGGCTTGGCACATTAATCTCGGGGGGAGGGGATACCACTTATCGTTGTCAAGAGTACATAATACATAAGAGTATGACAGCAGTCATACTCTATGTATTATAAGCGTGATACATCCACTGCACGCTAACGGCTGACCCCCCCGCGCAAATTGGACCCTAGTGATTCCCCCCGCAAATTGGTTGGTACTTGGTACCCACTCGAAACGGGGGTCAGATCACTCGATCTGTGCTTTTGTGTTAAGCTCGAAAACACAATCAGTACGTGCGCGAGCTTTGTGTCTGTTTCGAGACTTTAGAACACACGTATAGCGCGCAGAGTCCTTTGAAGTGAGGAGTCCAATTTGCGGGGGAGGGCCAGCCGTTAGTGTGCAGAGGATGTGTCACGCTTATAATACATATATAGAGTATGACTGTGACTGCTGTCATACTCTTATGTATTATGTAATCTTGCCGTTGTTAACCATGTTTATATGCGTTTGAACTAAAACGCATCTGATTGGCTAATAGAATACCTTATGTCAAATTTACGTGTATAAGTGGACTCCCCCCGAGATCTCGGGAAGGTTCCCAATTATTACAGGTACAAGTTTGTAAAAGCGTTTAGCTCTTCGCTGATTGGTTGATTTTTAACTACCGTATGCCGTTAGAAATCAACCAATCAGCGGAGCTAAACGATTTTACAAACTTGTACATGTAATTGGGACCCTCCCCCCCGAGATGTCGGGGGGGGGGTCCGCTTATACACGTAAATTTGACATAAGGTAGGCGATTAGCCAATCAGATGCGTTTTAGTTCAAACGCATATAAACATATGGTTAACAACGGTAAGTGGTACCCCCAGAGATTTCGGCTTAATGTGCCAAGCATATTGCAAGCTTAAAAAACTAGAAATGGCCGAGTGTCTCACTCTTCCTTTTATAGACATTTGGTTATAGTCAGTCACTGCGCACTTGTAAAAGCAAAAATATTCATTTCGGTGCCTTATTTTCAGCCATGACAACCAATTCGGTGGGAGGATGTGATCTACCAACCTAGGATGCAGCGTGATATTTAAGATAAGTTTTTGGAATATTTTTAATTTAAGATATTAAGTTTGGCAGTTTTAGGTAATTTTAAAGTTAAAACTTCCCCCGCAATTGACTCGAAAACATAAAGCACAAAAATACGCCCAGTTGCGTACATATTGTGACTCAGAGTTGGAAGTGGGTAGCGGGTACCCACGGGTACCCGCGGGTAATAGAAATTTTGGTACCCGCAGGCTACCCGCGCGGGTAGTTGCGGGTATCTCTTGTTGATATATTCACTAAAATTCTAACACTTTTCCGTAAAGTGTTCGGAAAAAACAGACTTCATGTTGGTAATTTTAAAAAATTCGCTAATTTTGTCTGGGTGCAATTCTCCACGACTACTAATCTCAGCGCATATACGCTTTTGATTAAACTTGTTCTATTTGGTTATATCCAGAAACGTAATCATAAGCTATGTTGTGTTGCTATGTTGTGATCCTATAGCATATATACTGTATATTGATCGAGATCTCTACTTGTATTTATTGCTTTCGGTAAGCAAACAAACTTAATTTCTCAACATACAGGTTGCTATACGTGCCGTTTTTGTTATACTTTTTTGTTACGCTGTACGCAAAACTTAAATGCCTTAAATTTTATTGTAAGCATATGTTCCTTCAGTGGCGTTCGGTGTGATGCTACATAAGGTTACTCTGCAACCTTTTAAAAATTGTTTGTAACTTTGCTCAAGAAATTTTCCAACTATAATCTAACTAACTATCATTCTAGAAAAGTCCTGATGACTATGACAAACCTTTTAGTTGGAAAACTTATAATTTTTTCGCTTTGTTTTTGTTATTTCGAATGTAGTAGCCCCTGGTAAGTTCTTGAAGTGAATCCGAAAACATTAGTTAAACTGAAAACTGAAAGCTTTCAGTGAAAAGTGAAAGCTCAACATTTAAACTCCCCTTTTCTGCAGATTTTACATGTATGTTACGTTCCAGGTGGACAAGAAAGAAATACCCCTCCTCTCGGGGAATTTCTCCACAAGGAGTACTAAAAATTACTCTCACTAGCAGTAAGAAATTCGGTTACAAGGAGTAAGAAAATGGCCAGAAATAAGTTTTGAGACTCTAGTTTCAAAAAATTTTATGGTTTCGCCGGATTTTTTAGTGGAAAGGTTTGGAATTTCGCTGTTTTGCTAAAAATCGCCCAAAGAATGTTGTTGTTACTAAAAATCGCTGTTTATTTAAAACTTGCAAAAATTTGTGAAAATAGCAAATTTAGCTTAAAAACTGCGTTATGACAAAAATTGCTTCCACAAGTACATACGGTCAGTACATACTACAACGGTCAGTTAAGTTTTACTTTGACCTCTCGTTCTGGTTTGTTTACGTCATATTAATCTTACCGCCTGCTTCCGAGAACTGTATGTGCTTTTGCGGAACTTTGGACTTCATATCCTATCCTATCCTATAACTCCTTTGTTGCGGTTCATTTTGTTGCTATGTGGTCATCTGTTGTCATCTGCAGTTGTGGAATCATAACGTCGCCAAAAGTTTCCAGGGTGTCTGCCCTCTACCAGCAGGCTAAATACGTTTTCGAAACAGTGAACAATGTATAATTTTCAACAAATTACCAACCTTTTTTCGAAAAAGTCCTTACTGCTTTAGCTTTGTAACCTGGGTCTTTTTCGAGTCTACATAAGCGCAAGATTAATTTCTTGTAGAGAAGCATCGGGCCGGATCCAAGGGCGGTGCCTGAAAATTGTGGGTCTAGGTAAGAGAATTTTTTTAAAAATTAAGATTTTGCAATAATTTCGAGTATAATCGACAAAATTAGTAGTGTTGTTTTCAATCAAATCGATGAGTAATATAATAACGAGCGATCTCTATGTACCAATTAAAACTTAATTTTGACTTTTAAAATTCCAAACTTTTGGCGAAAAATTGCCAAAAAATTACAAAATTTTGGTCCCGGTCGGCCGGCATCGGGGCTGAAACCACCGAGACTGACATTTGGAGCCAAGCCCAGGTGCAACCCTAATTAAATGTATCAGTTAGTTTAAATTTTTAAACTTTTCTAAAAAGTTTTGGTACTTTTTCGGCAAATGTCGGCAAGTTGGATTAATTTCCATATTTCAGCAACACATATCAATACACTATTAGATAAAGTAGTTTGGAAGCTTTAAATCAAAGTTTATTTTTAATTATTGACATTTTTAATAAATTTAACAACATAGTAATCGTATACCACTCGCAAAATTTTGCGGGTATCTTGCGGGTATCAGTTGACTGCGGGCCGCGGGCCGCGGGGCGGGGCGGGGCGGGTACCAGCGTGCGGGTAGCGGGGCGGGGCGGGCCGCCAAAATGGTACCCGCTTCCAACTCTGTTGTGACTACATTCGCCTTTTTAATTCATGTGCTTTATTCTTTCTCTGTAGCTAAATGTTGCTACAGATAATTAATTCAAGAGTTCAAATATTTAATTGATGTACTCTGCTTGTTTTGAGCTTGGTAGTCTGTCACACTGAATGGTCAAGGATGGCCTTGTGGCTGGCACGGCAAAGAAAGTGAGACTGGATGGATTTTGAAAATAACAAAGTGGTGGAACAGTGGTGGAATAACAAAGTGGTGAAATCTGGAATGGATTAATGGTCGATTGGGTCTGTGCACGAAAAGGACAGGTGTCTGCACTAAGCTAAGTTTTTGCGTTAAATAATTAAAACTAAATAACACCAAATTCTACTAAATTGAACAATCAAACTTTTATAATAAATATAAGTCAGTACATTTGATGCGGGTAATTTTGACAGTATGCGTAGGGGTGAAAAAGGTCCCCTGGGCTTTATTGACAACTTATATCTGCATCTTTTCAGCTGTAACAATTATGAAATTAATCTAACTGCAACTTCAATCTATTTCAGTGTTCACTGACGCATTTAGTTTATTTTTAAAATTTATACGCTCCTACATGGAAGGCAGATTTCCAGTCTTTCCTATTTGAGAGCTCGCCCCTTTTCTGCAGCCACTTTTTTCAAGGCTTTGCGAGCAAGCCAAGCTAGGTTTCCGCCATCCTAGTCACTGTTGATAAGCGGGGGGCAGTTGTCGTCGGATGAACGACGACATCTACCTTGGGGGTGACTGAGGCTATTTCAGCAGTGCTGACCCTGGCCAATAACCGCATGTCAGTCTGGCTTGGGGGCCTTGTTTTCTGTCCTTGGCCTTGGCTTCGCTTCTCCGCTTCTTCTTGACTGCCTTTCAGTAGTCGGCGGAGAGCAGCATCTATCGGGTCTCCTTTTGTACCCAACGATGCTAGGCCAAATACAAAATACAAAAAAAAACCAATTCGGTGTATCGAGAGTCTTGCTGGTTGTCTGCTGAGAGAATAATGGTAAAAATTTTTTCACCTAAAAATGAGGGAATGGTCCCATAAAGTTATAGAGCACCAAAATAATATATTTGGAAAGTTTCGTCTTTTTTCATAAAGAATTGCAGCATGTAGTGTCAAATTTTACACAAAGCGATGCCAGCACCTTAAGGTCGTGCTCCCATTACGTGCAGATATAGTTGCAGAAAGTGCAATAATTGCCCGATTTCATTCAAATTTTCAGAAAATGCATCGGGAATGATAATAAACGCCGTGTAAAAACGTCAGCTTCATAAAGTTCATGACTCATGTACAGTGAGAAATAAAAATTTGAAGTTATAGAACTAATATAAAGAAAATTATGCCCTACGATTATACTCATTTTAAAGCTTATTATGTGGTCTTCAACTTTGCTTTTAGACATTAGTCACTAGCTCTTATAGTTTTTGAGCAGTGAATTGTTGAAACATTTTTGCTCGAAAATTGGTTATTTTTGACACGATCTTGCTGAAAACAGATTTTGTCTAATTGGAGCCAGTGTACACTACACGTATAGACACATTTATACTCAACTTCAAGAGCTGCAAAAGAGGCACAAATTAGGTTAATTAGAGCACTGTACACTGAATAAGCCTAAAGTTCTGGGCAAATAGCTGATTTTGTCAAATTGCGGCCAAAATTTTTTGACCGAAGATTGCTCCGCAACCAATGGATGGATCTAAAAGATATACTACACATAGTATGTTTGGACAATTTGCCCGAGACGGTTTTTTATTTTTCTCTTTATCAGCCTCCAATCCAGAGCAATGATTTTCAAAGTTGGATAAAATGCAAAATTTTCAGAAAATGCTCAAGTTCTATATACTGAAACGATATTTTGGCAAATTCAAAAAACCATCCCTGGCAAATTATCTCAGAAACACATTGGATACGGCCATTTTCTTGTTGCGTAAAAATTTTTCAGAAAAAATTTTGGTCGAAAATTGTGGCTACTTTTGGTAAGTTTGCAACCAATGTAAACTAGGTAGACGGGTTTCAGTGATACCAAACGGCGCAGAAGATGTAGAGCTTCATTTTGATAGGTGGCTTAATTCATAACTCTCAATATTGAGTAGGTTACAGCTTTCCAAAGTGGACTGAATGTAAGGGAAGTGCGACCTTAAGGGGGTCCATTTTTGGCCGATTTTTCGGCAATCTCCGATTTATTTCATTTGCACTTATTTTGTAGTTTCGAATGTCTTATTTCTTATGGTTAAAGCATAAGCTGAAAATATTAATTTATTAATTTTTGGTGATAGTTGAAAAGCCGAGTTTTTCACGACCTCCCTCCGGGTCTCATGCAGAACACGGTTGCTCTGGCCGTTGTTCTAGTCGTAATTGCAATAAGTATCAAATTGATTAAGCAACGAAGAACGTATGTATGTAGTATCGTACCAAGAAGATTGAGATTTCTTTAGTTTGTCTCCGATCTTGCCGAAAAGTTGCAGCATATAGGGGCTTTCTGGAGAGGTCAGCGCTTCCTTTTCTCAGTTCTTTGTTGATTATGCTTTTCAGTTTTCACTTTTTACTTCAAAGTATGTTATTAAATATTAATCTTCGCACATCTGGTTAACAACAACTTGAATAGAAAATGAATTTCAGATTCGTGCTGGAAACCCGAAAACCTAACTTTTCGGCAAAATCGGGTCAGAACATTCCCTCCGCCTCCATTAGACTGATTTTTTAAAATTTTGAATTCATCAAAATTTCTAATCCAATGGGCCCACACAAAACTTCAAAGCTATTGGTCAAAAATAGAACGCTAGGGCTGGAAGCGAGAAAGATCCGAAGGTAGGTAGTCCTCTATCCTCCTACAGTGCTGTCAAAGTTTGTGGGAACTTTCCTGTTTTAGCAAACTGTATGGGGCGCTTAATTCCCGGGAATGATCAGAAACTTTTTTGTAATTCAGTCAAATGAGAACAAAACATGACAAACGTCAGTTGAAAGCAAAACTTCTTAACGAATACGGAACGCAAATTAGATTAATAGGACGCAAGGCTAGCAAATTCATAAATGCAAAACCCTGCCGGAGTCCCCGAAATGACAAATAATCTTGACAATCCATGTCCTTACTTTTACCTTTTACGCCATTACCCAATACGTGAAACGGTGGACACAAGCGGGCGGACATGGAAATTGTCCACTTCCAACTTTGGTCTCACTTATGACTTCATAATTGCTTTAATAATTTAAGAGCAAAGTGAATAATGACATATAGATTTCACATTTCCAGTTTCAAACCCAGCTATTCTTTAACATTCTAAATAATTTATATTTGCTAAACACTGGTCCAGAATAAACCTTTGCTGAAGTTGCTGTAATGGCGCAACCTCTTTCTGAAATTGTTGCAGTTCCTACTTATTATACAGAAAATCAACGACATACTTTAATTATATGCTTCTAGTTATTCGAAGATACGAACTGTATGCGTATTTGCTGTTAGATAAAATGTAGACAAAGAAACACAAGCAATAGTACGTAAATCGGTAGTTGCAGAAAAACAAACGCCATTAAACAAAACTCGAAACAATAAAATCTCAAATATACTATATATTTACAGAAATACAAAATAGTCTATGTAAATGTAAGATAGTAATCTTGAAGCAAAAAGTAAGTTCCCTCCAACTACGGATAAAATGCAATTTAAAAGAGATATTTGATGCTGTTGACGCTTTGATGCTTTGATATTTAAAAGAGATCTTTGCTGTGTTAGTGCTGTTAATTGAGACTGGGTTGGGACGAATAATAACAGATCCACCGAAACAAACACTGCTTTAGCATTAGATGAACTTTACAACAACAAACAGTTAAAATACGTAAAAACTCTGAATAATTAATACACAAAGAAGCTTTATAACACTGAACATGAGTACGCATAATAGAAGCAATTTAAAGAATCTCTTACAGCAGTAAGTAAGTACAACGTATAGAACGTAAACAAAACTTATCATGGGTTGACTGATAAAACAGCTCCAAGTATAAATTGCAAAACAAAACAAAATGCAGAAACAAACAACAGTGTTGTAAAATAAAACTTCTAGAAGTACACAAATGCCGCGCATAAGACATAGCACAGAAGACCTGCTTAAGCTGAGATTACTAATTACGCATGATATAATGATGGGAACTAAATGCTACTTTATCTCAACGAATGTCATTTAGAAAACTATTTCTAACAATCGTTAGTAGCCTATACTTGAAATATTTAATTTACAATACACTTGGCTAACTAGTAGGACAATACGAAACATCAGCAGACGCTTGCCGCTTAAAAATTAGTTGGAACTCGAGTCTATGGAGGTTTCATAAATCTGAATAATTTTAAAGGTTGAATAGTAAAACAGGTGTTAAACCGTTGAAATGAAAATTAGCAAAACAGCTTCTTGACTAGGGTTGTGAAACTAAGAATCTTTTCGAGCTCGGGCCAGAGTGATTTCTCGGTTCGGGCTCGGGCCTGAGGCCCGAGTGAGGCCGGAGTCAACGCCAGAGCGATTCACGACCCGACCAGCCCGAGTTGCTTCAGACATTGGAAAAAGTACTCACCTTATTGGTTATTAAAAATATTTGAAAAATAAAAGAAGCTATTTTAAGCATGTACAAATTATAGTCAAGCGGGAAAAAACCCACCCCCAGTGTGGGCTTACCGGTATGAGCTATCTAGGATATTAATAGCCTATCTTGAAGAGCATCCAAAATAACCCTGGAGGGTGCATTATGGTAGCTCCCACTGCTTCCCTGCAAATTTTTTGGGACTTTGAAATTTTTGGAAATTTTGGTCCGACCAAGTGCCGAAATTTGGCAAACTTTGCCGGGCCACCCTGAACTACTGGAAAGACTTAGACCAAAGCGGATTATATGTATCTGTAGGGCATCTGTTGCGCTTCATGATGATATATGTCACACTGCTCTGAACCCTCCAGTGCGACCTGGGGGTGACCTGGAGTTGGCGGGAAAAAACCCACTTTTCAAAATTAAATTTTTTTCTAACCATTGACCGGAAAGGTCAAACCAATACATACATTTGTTTAATAGAGCCTATAGATTAAATTGGTATAGGTTTTACCTGGGTTCGTACTGTTATGGGTGGTCCAGGGGGTCTAAATCGGACACTGTGCCATTTTAAGCCAAAATTTCAATTTTGACCAAAAATGCTTATTTTTGCCTTAAAATGGGTCTAGTTTGGCTCTAAATACAAGAAAAACACGTTTTCTACACGATAGGATGCTTAAACTGCCGAAAATAAACAATGTTAAAAAATTTCCAAAATTTGCCTATGTTTATGTGTTAAAGATACAACATTTTCAAATGACCATATGACCTCAATTTTTAATACAAAAACTAAAAGTCCGACCAAAAAATGTAGGAAATTGTTTGCTTTATATCTCGTAAACGCTTCAGAGTACGCCATAAATTATATATTTCTGAAACTCGGAGCATCTTCTCGTGAAAATTTTGAAATTTCCCGTGCGATTTCAAAAGCGGTGCCGCTTTTAAAATCCAGAAGGATTGCAAAATGTTGCTAAAAATTCACGATTTTTTCTTGCTCGAATGTAAAATTTGTTTCGCTTTTGTTGGTTGAAAATTGCGGAGATTTTGTTTTCAAAATCCTTTATCTTTCGCTGCTTTTTTCTTGAGGCTTGCCACTCGCTCAACGAAAAAATTTTTTGATTGATTTTCAGGAATGTTTCAAGTGTCCGCTTCATCTGATATGTGGTATTTCAAAATTTGAAAGTCGATTTTTTCGAAAAATAACAACTTTGATCAAATTACGGCAAAGTGAATCCACCAAAAGTGAATAAAAATAACATAGCTCATTATGAGCTGAATCCAACGATATGAAGTTCTCAAGTATTACGACTTATACTGCGCCAGCAATGAATTTTTAAACATTTCTATTTCAAGCTGGTTTTTGGCTTCCTTTGATGTTGCCGCCTAGATTTACCTGAACCAGCGTAAACTAGCAAAAACCAGCTGAAATAAGGGAAATGTTTAAAATTCATTGCTGGCGCAATATAAGTCGTAGCCACGAAAACTTTATATCGTTGGATTCAGCTCATAATGAACTTTATGATTATGTTATTTTTATTCACTTTTGGTGGATTCGCTTTGCCGGAATTTTGGGTCAAAAAGTGGTATTTTTCGAAAATCGGACTTTCAAATTTTGAAATACCACGTATATCAGATGAAAGCGGACACCCAGGCGGTCCTGAAAATCCAATCAAAAAATTTTTTTCGTTGAGCGAGTGGCGAGTAACAACCAGTCAAAGTCGAAAAGCGGCAAAGATCAAAGGATTTTGAAAATATAAAAAATGGAATAACTCACGCAATTTTCAACCAACAAAGCTGAAATTTGGTGTGTAGGACATTCGGGCAAGGGGAAATTTTCCTGAAAAAATCGTGGTTGTAGCATTTACCAATCCTTCTGGACATATAAAAGCGGCACCCTTTGAAATCGCACGGGAAATTTCAAAAAAATTTTTTCACGAGAAGAAAGATCTCATCATTCCGGTTCAGAAAATATATAATTTATGGCAGTTATCTTGAAGCGTTTACGAGATATAAAGCAAACAATTTCGCTTTCTACATTTTTTGGTCAGACTTTAATATATTTTGATGCAGTTGTACTAAAAACAACCCGCTCTTTCATTTGGAATGGTTAGAAATGCTCCTGGCAGCTTGCCAAAAATTTTTTGGGGTGGGTTTTTTCCCGCTTATGGGTTTTTTCCCCGCATTGGGTTTTTTCCCGCCAGTTTGGGACAATTTTTCTCGCTAACGGCACACCCTACAGAAGTGTTCTATAGCTCATAAGAAAGCTTACGACAAGGCATACCTACCTGTATAATCAGCATTTCGATATGTCAAACCATTAAAAAGTTCTGGCCAAAAATCTGAAAAGTGGGTTTTTCCCGCTTGACTATACATGTTCAGAAAGGTGCCAAAAATATTTCTGCTGCAACTGCACAGAATCAACCCTGATACTGTGAGCTGATAAAATGGCCCGAACAGCCCGAGCAGCCAGAACAGCCCGAGCGGCCCAACTCGGTTCGGGCCTGTGGAACTTCTCGGTTCGGGCCGCAAGAATTATTTCTCGGGCCGGGCTGGCCTCAGCCCGAACCGAACCCCGATTCATGGCCCGAGCACAACCCTAGTCTTCACAACTTAAAACTACGAGAACCACAGTCATGAGTACAGTGTTCTGATACAAGCTTCACAATATCCATTTATATTTCAAAGGCAACAAAAAAGTGGATAATGTTTAAGAAACACATAAGCATCTATAAAAATGAAAATATCCTAAAGAAACAACAAAATGTAAAAACAATAACTGTTTCAAAATAAAAAAGAAATTAAACGGCTGAAGAACAATGAACTGTGTCAAACAACCAGACTTCTACTAAAGCCAACCGCAAAACAACAACAATAACGGAAGTAGTAAAAAACAACAAACGGATAAAATGAAAAAAATATCTAAGTTATCGTCAGCAAATGCATTCAAATCTTCGAGAGCATTTTAAGCCATCTAGCTTCTAACGTTAAAAATTGATTCTAATTAAAAATATAAGCGGAACTGTGGTCAGGAACAAAAACGTGCCAAGCAACAAGAATACCAAAATTTTAATTAACGGGTAGGATAGAGTTAAGTACAGTATCAGAGTAGAGTAGAGACTAACCTTATGAATGCAAAAAACATAATCATTACAATTTTTCGCTTTAATTTACGTTACCTTACGAAACATCCACTAAAACTGGCTTAGTGCGTTTCAAGTGCTTGGACTACTCTCCAATTAACTCGCCGAGATATTTTACACTTCATATTTCAAATCATAAAAAATTTCAAGAGTCATAAATTTACAAATTAAAATCACGAATCCAGGAAGATATTTATAAGTACAGAAAAATCAAACACATCAGCGGCATGGGTTACAGCACATGCATGGCGTAGCAAACGTATACGCAGCATTGCAGCAAGAATGGAAAGGCGATATTTTGCAAAACAGAAAATTTCTTGTTCACGCTCAAAAAAATTGCGTGATGATTTTACAACTATATAAATAATCCAAATCTGCAATTTGAAAAATGTCCATCATAAACCATAGTAAACCTTATTTCGTTCTGCTCCACAAAATACAATTCTCAAATTAGTTACAGTTTTCCAGATACTACATTATTTATTACACACAAAATCGATAAATACGATATAGACTGAACTGACAGGAGATGGACAGAGTGGGCAGGTCTGGCTGAAGGCGGCTACATAAAAGAGAAAACAGGATTCATGCAAAGCTGGATCAGACCGTATAGGATGCACGTAGTCTTAGTAAGTGTACAGATGACAGCAGAAACCGCTTACGTACCAAAATAAAGGGAAAGGGGGAGACGGCCAATTGGAAGCAGAAGACTAGGTAGGGAGCACAAGTTCAAGCCAAACGGAATTGAGGGGGATCAGGTATCAAAGAAAGAGTTTCTGTCCAACAATTGGTAGCCATAAATGAGCCCTCACTCACAGTCATAGTTGGCTAAGGAGGGATCATCCCGCATTTTTAAATTACACACGTTGAACATAGTTGGAAGGGAGCATCCCAGTTTGCCCGGTTCGTTGAACGGTTCCGGTCATCCAGCCGGCGTCCACAGGCTGACAATTGATTATCACATCGCCTTCTCGAAATGATACCTAAAAATACATTACTCAATAAGCTTATTTTTACGTGTTATTTCAGATTATAGTACATTAGTCGAATACAAATCAATAAGTCAAACAAATGAAAGGTAAAGACACTCCAACCTACATAATATTTAGGGCGCCAGTGCACATCTCCGGAGTTACAGCCTAAAACCGGCATGCCAACTCAAATGCCGACATCTGCGGCAAAGGGAGCCAGTCCTTAATCAGACAAATACCATTCTCACTTACCCATAGCGGGGTAGAGCTCAGGGCAAATCACTGTGCTTACACGTGATTAGAGAAAGGTCTGTTGTGGGAGTGGGGTTCCTATACGAAATAACACAAAGTTTCTTGTTTTGTTGTCCAATTAAGGAAAAAATGCAAAGCTGCACCTAGGGAGAACTATCTATAGAGGGTTGTAGAGTGCCGCTGCATATCTCAGGATTCGCAGATCGATGCCTGGACTGGCAACTCATTGTTGACTCAGCCTGTCCTCAGGCATTACGCCAGAACACGGCTTCCACTAGTGGTACCTACCGTACCTATTTAGTATTTATCTACCAGATCAGGGTATTTTTTAGGGTTTTTTGGGGGCGGGAGATTGTTTTACAAAAATGAGCTAAAAAATTGGTATTTATGGCGTATTCTACACGTAGAAAGACAAAAAAGATCTCAAAAATGCAAGGATTTAAGCTAAAAATAACAATTAGTACGAAAAAATCTCTGAAAATTTTTTGAAAATTTGCTGTTTTTGGCAAAAACGTGGCCCCCCTAAAAATCCCGTTGGGGGAAAGCAAAAATCGGGGGGGGGAGCAAAAATCCCGGGAGGGGGGCGATTTCAGGGGGAAGGCATTTTCGGGGAGGGAGGTCAATTTCGGGGAGGGGGCCAAAAATATACCCACCAGACAAGCACAGCAGTTGGATTATGCTTCTCAGGGGGATTAAAGACAGCTTTGAGGTACCGGTGATTCCAACCACTAATCATCAGGTATCGACCACTCTAACATCCCGGTACTACATGGAGAGGGAAACGTAGACTTTAACTTAACTAACGAAATATCAACCTTACACTCTAGAATTAGCTTCTGAGCTTTTAATTCCAAATTCAAGAAGTAAAGATATATAAATGAAAACTTTCAATACTGACAAGCACATCTACAATTTGTAAGCTACGTATAGCAAGAACATTATACCAGCGCATGTACAAGATTACAAAATCATGATACAATATGTTAATTACGTATATACATACTTCGTCAGTATCCGCAGCTGTATAGTCATACATGGCCCTAACAGTGCGACTGCCAGGTAATGGCTTAGGCATTGCAGCGTTTTGTTGTGGGGAAACGGCCTGTACGCGCTGCTGCTGCTGCTGTTGTTGGTATGGCTGAACAACGGGCTGTGGACCACGGTTTACAACTGAAAAATGTCAATTCTTAATGTAAGGATATATTACCAGACAATCTCTGTTTGACTGACTAAGGATAATGAAGCCTTAATCCCGGTACATGCTCCAACGGAGAAGTGGAGAGTAACGGAGAAACGGACAAATTAAGGATATAAGCTCATGGGGCTCTCCGAGCTCCCCATGATATTTGTTTAAAATTAGCTTATTTAGGCGAACCAAAAGTTTAATGCAGAATGCAAAATTTTGAAAATTTGTGCACACAACAACTACAAGTTATCAAAATCTTACCCTAGTACACGTCCATTGCGTCTATTGCAAAGCCTAAGGAAGCGTGTACCAGTCACACTCTCCTTTTGTTAAACTATTTCTGTGTTGTTCCGTTTCTGCTTTCGTCAGTTGGAGCACTAATAGGCATTTAGGGTTCAACCTAGGCAGTACCTGAGCTTATGGACTGCCGCGTGAGCGTTGTTCTAAACCGACTTTCAAACATGATAAATGTAGTCAGAAATTCAAGTAGAATCAGATTAGATAATTCTGCCAACTGAATAGCAGCCTTTATCTTTATATTCTTGACGTTGCAAATGAACAAATATCTGCACAAATCATAACGTATTACAAGTAACAAAAATGCTCCGCACAAAAGGAGATAATATGTGTGTTGGGCCTATGTCTATCCATTATAATCGCCTAAGTCCCCACCCCACCCCACCACAGCACTCTACAGCCACTTTGAGCATGCGGTTCTATGACAAAAGTTGCTCAGCTCGCTTAGGGCTTTCATTTGGTACCAAATTTGACCACTTTTGAAAACTTTCATTTTTGACCGAAAATCACCTAAGTCCCCACCCCACCCCACCACAGCACTCTACAGCCACTTTGAGCATGCGGTTCTATGACAAAAGTTGCTCAGCTCGCTTAGGGCTTTCATTTGGTACCAAATTTGACCACTTTTGAAAAATTTTATTTTCGACCACTTGACCCCCACCCGACTGACCCTTCAAACGGCAAAGTGGAACCAGCCCAGCAAAATGGGTACGTCGGACGGCAAAAAGGACACCGGGAATGAGCTGGGCGTACCAGAAAACCCCTATAGACAAAGTTTTGAGAGGCCAGGTAGAGCCTACTATGGACCTCCAGGAAGCGGTTTCCGACATGACCCTCCAGACGGCAAAGTGGAACCAGCACAGCAAGATGGATGAGTCCTACGGCAAAAAGGACACCGGGAATGAGCTGGGCGCACCAGAAAACTCCTATAGACAAAGTTTTGAGAGGCCAGGTAAAGCCTACTATGGACCTCCAGGAAGCGGTTTCCGACTTGACCCTCCCGACGGCAAAGTGGAACCAGCCCAGCAAGATGGGTGGGTCTGACGGTAAAACTGACTGCGGGAATCGATTCTCCGTGCCAGAAAACCATTGTATGGAAGATTTGAGCGTTCAAAGTTAAATAGATAGCGAGAAATTTCGATTTTTCATTTTTCGAATTTTCGCCATCTTTGACGGGCCACTGTGGTCGCTAGGGAAGTGATAGAAAAACGCAACCTGGACCGTTAGTTAGTTCGATATATGTAATTTCTGAATATAAAAAGAAATCAGCTCCAGCTCGTAACGTTCGACCTGAGCGACGACCACAAAAATGGTCACTTTTCGCTATGAGCCGACTTTGCGGCGCCACTGCGGCGCTGTGGCGCAGCTGCGGCGCAAAAAAGTTGTGATTCTTAAATTCTTTAGAGGGTACTACTAGACCCCATAGCCCTTTAGGTTGGCCCACCGCTGCAGATCACGAGAAAGCGGCGAACATTATGTACAATACAACCATCAAATAGGAGAAACCGGAAAAAAAAAACATCGCCGCCATAACCGGTCCGGGGCGCAACTTTTTAACGGTAAGTGATACGGGGCTGAAACTTCACAGACATACTAAACTCGATGTGCTCTACAATTTGCGCATGAAATCTGCGCAGGATCTGCGCAGGATTTTGCGCAGCTTCTGCGCAGCTTATTTTACACTGTCTCCAGCCACTTTTCACACATATTATAGGGGTCGCTGCCGCGACCCCTATGATATTAGAATAGAGTCTTACGTTGCTGTGAGCGACCCTGCTGTTTGGCCGCAGAGCCCCACTGCCCATTCAAGGGGTCGTAATCAGCAATGGATCCAACTTGACGACTCTGTGGACTCACTGTAATCAAGAGCACATAATGATAAGAGTGTGACACTAAGCCTAGTCTCTGTTATCAGAGCAAAAATTATGCAGTGTTCGCTAACGGCTGACCTTAACCCACAAATTGGACCCATCATTTCAAAGAAATTTCCACGCTAAACTTGTGTTCTGAAGCTCGCAACAGACGCACAATTGGACCAACTGAGTAGTAGTATTTTCGAGATTCTGCATGCAAGCGTAGCGGCCAAATTTGTTCAAAGTGATGTTTCCAATTTTGGGGGGATTAGCCGTTAGCTGCGAACAGAGCCTAGTTTTTGCTCTGATAACAGAGACTAGGTCATACTCTTATCATTATGTACTCTTGCTATAATATAAGAATCAGACCGAATTAGCTGGACACGTGACACGTCAGTCCTTGCAGTTCAGAAAACAGTACCTAATTAGCGTGGGAACACACAAAAGCGCAAAATCAGATGTTGATTCGAAAGCATATCCATCTACTTTTAAAATATTTTACATTAAGCAAATATAATGCAAAGCTGGAAAAAGGATCAGCAGCTTATAGCAAAAAGCATACAAATATTTATGATAATTAAAGATGCTAAAATTCAAACGGAACCCATATACAGGGTTGTCATTTCTCAGAATAAAGGAATAAAGATGGATAATGCGCCAATGTTGCTAATTATTTTCTTCATGACTTTATGTTTAAAAAGGAAAACCTAATGCTAAACGTTTGAACAGTTAAAGGCCAACTTTTTTACTTCTAAAACTGTTGCAATTTCAGAGTTCCAAAAAATTTCAAAAGTCACATGATACAAAAAAGGAAATAAAAAGAATGTCCTAGAAAAAAGAGAAGAGAAAAGAAGTAGAGAGAGACCTTTGCCTCCCTTTTCTGTCGAGTAGATGAGGGTAGAAGCCTGCTGGAGGCGACTGGAGTAGGGAGTCCCACTGAGGCCAGTTTGCTGATGGGGATACTGCCCTGATCCTCCGCCCGATCCGTTGACCACCGGCTGAGCACCGACTGGGGTTCGTTGTTGTTGTGGCAAAGTACCGCCAGGTCGATAACCTACAAAAATACATAAAATTAACTGATTAATATACCAGTTACCAAAAGCACCATAAACAAACAAAACGCAACCTCATCTAAATTTTCACAGTAATTTAAAATTTCGCTTTAATATTCAATTCAATACAAGAGTGACTAAAACGCAATTACCTTTGCTCAATCAGCTACTAGTGCACATCCCACTTCTGCAATGTTAATGTATATAATCCTCAAGTTAACGTTAGTTCTGCACACAAGCTACATAGCTAAGTAACATTTTCCAAATTGGAAAGCTTTAACAAATAAACGAGTATGATAATAGCCAAAGCAGAGCCACAGCAATTAAATTAATTCTCTTCCTATAGATAAACTGTATATTTAAATCAAGCACAATTTGACAGATAAACCATGACAATTGACAAGAGAACACTGATGTACGGTGGATAAACAATTTCACCTTTCAAGCATAAACAAAAGTAAAAATTATTCGAAAAAATTACAAAGTAATCCAAAACAGTGCACTGTATCAACCTACAGTTCACGCACATACAGTAAGCATGTTTTTGTTCCTGAAAAATTAGGTGAACTGGTCAAAATAGCTTTTACTAAAATTTCTAGTTTCAAAAAATTTTCTACCTGGAAACTTTTAAATTTTAAACAGCTTCTAAACTTACACAAACTAGAAATAACGTGACCCTCGTTTTGGTACAATCCCCCTACTTAAAACATATTATAGCAACCCGTGGGAGCAATTAATACACACATCGAAAATTCCTTCTCTTTCTCTGCCAAACATTCTTTTATTCAGAAATCGGTTCCCCGCCTCTTCAAACTAGAGAATCCATGAGGAGCAAAAACTAACCAGGCGGTGAAATCTGGCCGGGCGGGGGCGCAGAAGCCGGGTGAGGGCTGACTGGGGGTCCGACTGCGGGCGGGGGGTCCATCTGTTGTCCAGCGTATGGGATTCCAACGGAGGCTCCCGTTTCCTCATGAGGAGGGCGGGTTCTGTCCATCATTTCCTTCTTTTCCATTTCACCATGGTACTGAACCTGAGATATGACCTGACTGTTTTTTAGGAGTCGGGCCGTCTCAGGATCATCCGCAACCTCAATCTTCTTTCCCTTCAAAGATTTCTCATACTCTTCATGATATTTGACCTAAAACGAACATAATATATATTTTTTCCTGCTATGTGTACTTTTTTAGCAAATTGCGCAAACAATTTTGAGGCAGTTCGCAGAAAAGCGCAAAGTGTCCGAGCAAAAAATACTGGAACTAATCCGGGCAGGTTTTTGTCTATCAAATAGTTATAGTAAGGTTAACACAAAAATTAACCGAAATTTTAACAAAAAATCACCCCACCCTGACTGAAAGGAAAGTCGCGGAGACCTAATTTTTCTCATGGTGATAGCCACACATCTCGACATAACAGCCTGTGAGTGTGAACCCTAGGCCATCTCCATGCGTTCAGGGCAGACCTTTAAGTGAGGGTACCCAAAAGTGGCCTCAAAAACGTTCATGACCAAAGTTCGAATTTCGACTTTTATTTACAAAGGGAAAACCCTTGGCAATCCATATCGGGCACAAGACATGTTCCGACTGTGCGCTATCGATACATATATAGAAGTTCCCAGTCGGACCTCTGCGCCGTCCTGGGGTGGGTGATTTTTTGTTACAATTTTAACAAATAAAATCACTTTCATATTTTATTCCTGAAGTCATAACAGCAGCTAGAGCAAAACTAACGCCAAATTCGAGCTCAGCGACCTCGAAAACCCTTATAGCCGTTGTTTTTGAGGTTGCCTGACACTTCTGGGAGCCCAACCAGGGGCCAGTTTCATAAAACTTGTCGAGTCTGCGAGTCGTCGAGTAGCCATTTGCTCGCAGTATGTTATTTCTTTGGTATTAAAAATTAAACCGTAGTCACCGAGGTTTAATTTCTGGTCCTGGCAATTTGTAAGACAATGTAAAATAGTTCCAAGGTCGAAATATTAAGCTTTTAAATTTTTTTAAAATTTGTCGAGTAAAATTATTACATTGAAAAATTCTCGAGTAAAATTTAACTAGAGAACTCGACTCGAAAACTAGCAGATATTTTTCAACAGTACTCGCGTTTCAGGAGCACATGTCACGGATATTTCCAGCGTAGAGCAGCTACTCGACTCGACGACTCGACAAAGTTTTATGAAACTGGCCCCTGGTTACCAGACGGGCCTGAACCGTCCGACGGTAAACGGACTGTCCATTTGGTACCTGGAGAGTCCGGCAGGGGTCACGTGACCGTGGGTCACATCCCACCAACATACGAAGTCCGGGTCTTTCCCATTATCCCCCCATAGCTTCGTAGAAGTACTGAAGATGCACAATTTGACGGATTGAGTTGAAATTTGGTAGGGGTAGGTTTTCGGACTTGCTGATTTCAAAAATGCAAAAATTTTAAAAATTTAAAAAATTTTTAAAAATTTCAAAATTTTAGTTTGGTAAGGGGGGACCAAGGGGATCCGAAAAATCTTTTGAAAAAAGTTTTGCTGAAAACTTGCTTACAGGGGTTTTCTGGGACGCTGATCACGAATCTGAAGTCAGTTTTTCGATTCAGCTTTTCGTTAGCTTAATATAAGCTAAAGTTTTAAGCTTACGATGTAAGCTCATCCTGAGCTAACGAAAAGCTGAATCCAAAAACTGATATCAGATTCGTGATCAGCGTCCCACAAAACCCCTGGAAGCAAGTTTTCAGCAAAACTTTTTTCAAAAAATTTTCTGATCCCCCTTGGTCCCCCCTTACCAAACTAAAATTTTGAAATTTTTAAAATTTTTTTTTAAATTTTTAAAATTTTTGCATTTTTGAAATCAGCAAGTCCGAAAACCTACCCCTACCAAATTTCAACTCAATCCGTCAAATTGTGCATCTTCAGTACTTCTACGAAGCTATGGGGGGATAATGGGAAAGACCCCGAAGTCCTAAGTTTCTCTGCCAAAACGCCTGGAAATAAGTTATAATCACTCACAAAGACGAAAAACAACGTTTTAGCCTTTAAAACAGCATTTTAGAGCCACCAGACTTCATCCTGGACGCTGCCGGACGCCATCAGTGACCACTAAGACTTCGGCAGGGTCGGCTGCCCTAGTTGGAACACTATATACGTTAGCGATTTTTGGTTCTAAATATGTTATTTAGTGCGCTCTACCCACAACTGATGAAAAAACGTTACTAGCTGCTCTCTGGGATCCGATCTGTCACTGATTTTTTGTTAGCGGGTGATTTTTTGTGAAACCGTTAAAAAAATCACCGACTTTCGTCTACTGCAGCTTACTGGTAGGTCGTAGAGCAGCGAAACTGGGGTGGTTTAAAGGTTAGCCCAAGACCTATCCGTGGGCCTCAAAGTAATCGATTTGGTTTAGTTTTGCGAAAGTTCCAGCTGCTAAATTTAGATTTTTTGTTAACCTTGCTATACTAATTTTTGTATTCTTCACAGTTAAGTTTAATATTAGTATCCTCCTATACAATTTCCAACTTTAGCAAATTCATTCATTCATTCATACAGATAATTTTTCAGCAGCGGTAACAATGTTAACTACGCAACAATGGGCGCCTTAAACCTTTTACAAAAGTCACCCCCTTGCATTGAACTCAGCAACAGATCATAGGTACCAATGACTTTCTTTGTTTCCAAATTGAAAACGTCTTTCTTGTTGAAATTTAGGATAACTATCTTATCTTGCCAAATTGTAGTAAGATTTACTATCTTACAAACAATTTTGGCAAGATAGTATTAATCTTGCAAAATTTTGTCGCAAGATAACTATTGGTATTAGTATTAAACAAACGAGGCATATTTTCACGCTCTAAACATTTTTGCGCCACAAGTATATATAACTGAATTTACAACAAAAATATATATGGTCAAACGATGGATACTTCACTATGGATATATAAACTGAAGAGGAAGACTAAACGCATTTATTTTAGTATACCATATACATACTTATAGTAATCGTTGCTGCATGTCGATGACAATACGTATATCGCGAAAATTTAGTGTCTACCACGCAGGGTTTCAAACACTTGAAACCTTCCCTCTCTTCACTTTTGAAGTTGAGTCGAAACGACGAGATTGCAGACAGGAAAAAACAATAAGGTGTGCATTTCGATGCTTATATTTAGCTACCTATACGTACGTGCTAACATATATACGTATATACACATACATATATTTATATTTCTGAGGAATAACCAAGCTAGCTGCAGCTGTTTATTCAAAAGTTTGAGGCAAAATCGACTAACTTTAAGCATAAAAGCAACTTGTGTAACTACACATACACACAAATACGTCTATATTTCAGCGAAACATTCTCACATAAAATGTAGTATGTGGGTGCCTGCAACTGCGAACCTCTAATGCCCTGGCAGTGCAGTTTGGTGCAATGAGATGCAGTGAAGTGCACGCGTATATATATCTACGTATTAGCTTCCAACGTAAAAATTTGTTTGGGAAAGGGCAGCTTGAACTTAAAGCCAGGTAGAGGCCAATATATTATGTACCTAACACTTGCATGCATATCCATACGTTATATATACACGTACTGCAGCAGTGCGCATGTATTGTGCGCGCAGTTAGCATCGATTAATCCTTCGAGTTTGAAGAGAGAAAATGACTAATTACCTCGGAAAACGCTTCACAACAACAACCTAGCTATGTCATAAAAATGGTCATGGTCACTTTTTGAGAAAAGCAGGATATTTTAATCTAACTACATCCGTACATAAAGCTTTGATACCCTCAACATAAAACTTTGCTTGGTATGCGACGATTATATATTACTGATATTGATAAATATATGACCTCCCATAATGCTTGAATAAATATACACAGCAAAGAGTATAATAGTTAAGATTTTATATTTACGTATAACGTATAAAATAACGCATATACGTATGAAGTGCAAACAGGGATCAGTCAAAATTTTCAACTTCAGAAACTTTTAAGATACATATATACATCAGATCCGTTGGTTTCTTCCTTGTATATAAGTCAAAAGCAGAAAAGTGAATGATTTATGTCAGTGTTTGAAAGATCTACGTTTTTTCAATCGGAACAGTTAGTTGTATTTGCCGAAAACATACATACATACCACGAACTTGGTCAAGATTTGTAACATTCAACACGGGGATATCTACATAAGACCTGGCATTGGTTCACAGTAGTTCTAACTCTAGGTGTTGAATCAAAAATTCACCACATGTTATGAAAAACAATTCAATTGAGTCTTTCACATTACATGCCCTTTACACAGAGTTTTGTTGCAAACAATTCTTTTTACAGCCACAAGGCATAATAACTACGTATAAGTCCATACTGTGTCAATTCCTACAAATCATGGAAATTGCGTAAACAAAAACAAAACGCAACTATAGACTACTAACCACAGCTGTCATCATCGTTGCATCAAGGCAAGAAATATGCAACATATAAGAACTGTATAATATACATAAAAGACTAGGAAGAGACTAGACACTAAGATTGTAGGTCACAAACCAAGGCGTGTTGTCAGTTTAAAATAGAAATCTTTCACACAATGTAATATCAGAAAACTTTCTTGAAAGTTCGCCTATATATATACGTACACACATCTTAATGAAAGGTTACATTCATAGGAGCACAGCCAACTTTCAGCAGTACAACCTCTTATAAAATGTACTGTATCTATCTACCAAGTTTCTGGACTTTCTATGGGCTGTATTGGTAGAAAGTGAGGAACGCCCCCGCCCCAGTGGGGGTGAGGGAGGCAATCTTTAATTATTGTAAGGAATTAAATACAATTAAAAGTGCTGAAGATTTGAAACTTTCTCCACAATACAACTGCTCCAGATTAATCACTACGCACAAAAATGCATGATATGCGTGATAATGTTACCGTTATGCCAAACAGTGGCCCATGGGCGTTTTTTCGGAATCAGCAATTTCGGATTTGATTTTTGTAATCCAAAAAAGCGCCCACCCCCCGAAAAAACGCCCATGGGCTATATTTTGGAAACCGTCTTAGAATTACAGCTTTGCCAATTTTCAATAAATTCGATATATTTCTACGGACAGGCTGCTCGGCGCGTGTCAGTTGCTCATAATATGTCTATCCAAAGAACCGAAGATTGATTATAAGCCTTACAATAGCTTAAATAGTGACAACTTTATTCAGGAACTTTCAGTTTTCGAAATCATGAAAGTGAGCATTGAGAAATCCAAAAAAGCGACCACCTCCAAAAAACTCATATGGGCGTTTTATTGGGTAGGCCATTGTTTGGCATAATACGGTACGTGGGCTAGGCTTTTCTGCTAGGGGGGGGGTCAGTCAGTAAAAAACACCCCTGCCTCAAATGAAGGTATATACACCTTTTGGTAACAAATTTTTCATGCAAAAATCACCAAAGACTTCTAAATTTCTAAAATTTTCCTGCTCGACCGGAGATGCTTTATTCAATTTGCTTTTTGCCGCTAAGTCAGCCTACTTTTACTATGAAAACCTTGTCTTATATTTTAGTAGATATAGTCAGCTATACGACATTAAAACATTACGCCCAAAATTCGTAACCCCAAAACCACAGAATGTTCCTTATGGAGATACTAAAATTTGCCCTGAAACTTGGTTTCGAAGGCAAAATGAAAATTTCTGAATCGCAGGAAATTTTCATTTTTTATTTTTTTGATCATTAAATCTGCCATTTTTGCAATAAAACGAGCTTACAGTGTATGCTAGAAACCCAGAGCAACTTTTACTAAATTCTCCCCAACATCCTTAATCCTCAGACTTTTCAGGATCTCCTCCAAACATACGTAACACTAGAATAAGCCCAAAAACCAAATTTTGCAGGGTATGCTGGAAAGATGGCGCCATTTTTAACATATTTTTAGAAAACTTCGGCTTCGGCTCTACACAAAATGCTTTACTCCCCACGACGGTCCCACACTCAAAATATTTCCTAAAAGCCCTAACAGCATCTTGGACAACAATCCAAAAACAGTTTTTGAATTGAGTTACTTCATAAAAGTCAGAATTGACGACACAAAGCCACTAACGCATTTTGAAAAGAGGAAAGAGGGGTACACATAGGCTTGTGCCAGGGCCGATGGGCGAAGTTCCGGTTTACGATGGCCCGATACCGGCCCGGCCCGAGTATTTAATGAAAGTGTCTAGTCCGAGCCCGGCCCGAGTTCTCTGCTGATTACGGCCCGACTCGGGCCGTTCGGGCCATTAGGGCCACTCGGGCCTCTCGGGCTTTCCGGGTTATTTGAGTAGTTTGTCATTGCTGAAAAATATTGATTTTTTCGCTGTGACTAGTGGCTTCCTTTGTTCACACACTGTTGTCTTCTTCGGTCCTTATACA
>JASAND010004642.1:0-15058 GCA_030248195.1 Trissonchulus latispiculum
CGCTGCGAGAGTTGCGGTTTTGGAAATTGCGATTTGATCAGTTCTAAAAATCCTGAATAGGACTCCACGACCTGTGGACCACAGCGAGAGGCGAAAATTTGAGCTTTTCCTGTTAATTTATTCCAAAGGAGGCGCCCCCACTGCTCCTGAGGAACTGCATGAACTGCCACTGCTGACTCAAATTGGGGTAACCAGTCCTCAAATATGCGTATTTTGGGTCATACCGGGGGACATCCCGTAAGACTTCTAGATAATACCGAAAAAGACCCGTATCAAATTTTGGGACCGAAATGTCAGTAGCTTCCATAGTAGTAGGGGTTGGATGTCGGGGACTTTTTGGAATTCCCGGTTTTTCCCCACATTATTGACTGAATAATTTGAGTGGGTACCTACAGATGAGGGAGACTCCGAAAATTTTGAGGGAGGAGGTGAATTTGAATTTTGTTGGGAAGGTGGAGGGGGAGGTGGTGACTGATCGCAAGCCTGACGCGGCTGGGCAGGCGCCGAAGGAGGCCCCGCGACAAAATCTTGCTGAACTGAGGGCGAACCTCCCGCAGAAGGGGCGCCCCCAGCAGGAGCCAACGCTACACCTTTACCTTCCCTCGGGGAAAGCGCGGGTGTGCGCTGCTCTTGCTGCCGCGGAACTTCAGCCGGCCCTGCAAGGCGATTTTCTGCAACATAATCAGCCGCACAAGCATGCGAGGCCACCATATCCGCCATATAGTAAGGATTATTGGGAACCCGCTGAGGTAGAAATGGAGGGACCTGTAGCGAGGGTAAATTTTGTTGGGACCCTTCCCATAAATAATTATTATCCAGTTCACGAATTACTGGATTTTCAAAAACTTGTTGCTCCAGTTGGTTATATTTGAAATTTGCTGGAGTACGTATAAAATATTGGCCCTCGGAATGCTGTGAAGTTGGGGGCTGATAGCGCAGTTGTGGCAGTTGCTGCTGCATATGGGGCTCCGAGGCTGCAATTTGAATACCTTCATACAAATGTTGGCCATAGGACCCCGGATGGAGAGGGTAATAGCGTGGATCCCCTTGGTTCAAAAAATTTTGATTGGCCAATTTTTCTGGGGAGGCCAAAGGTGGATTTTGAGATGCAGGAGGGGGAACTTGCAAAGGTGGAGAGGGAGGGGGCTGAGTATGATACAAAAGTGGGGCAGAGGGGCCCCCATGACAAATTGGGGTTTTTTGAATTTGAACATGGGAGGGGGCGGTCTGTTGATTTGGTAACAAATTTCCATACTGGTCCCGGGGAAAGGTGATCCCTCCAATATGTGAGGGCCGGGGCATTTGAGTGATTGACCCGTTTACATACGTATTTTGAGAATTTTGAGAATTTTGGAAATTTTGAAAATTTTCCCCAGAACAAACGGGTTGGGGTAGATTCGTAGATAGGGGAGGTATGGGGTCCCCTCCAGTTCGGACCATGACCACAGAATTTTGGCTGTAGGCAGAATCATACACAGATCCTGCTTCGAAATCACCCGAATTAGGGGGGGGGGGGGGGGTTGGCCACCCGTAGCTTGAATTTGGGCAGATTGAATTGAACTGAACCCCATGGTATTGGGGGGGCGCCCCCCCACCTGCCTGTTCGGAAGAAAAACCCACGCCATTTCGAATATTAGTAGAATTTTGGGGTGTTTTTGGCTGAGAATACGTATTTTCGGGGGGTGCCGATGATTTAGGGGGGGCTTCCCCCGAACCCAACAAGGCAGAAACTACTTCATTGGCTGCCTTGGCAGCATCCAACCGGGGGAAATAAAATTGTCAAAATCACGTCGAAAATTAGAATTTTCTGAATGTTGGGGGATGGTGGGATTTTCTACAGGTTGGGGAGTAATTTGTGAGGGTGCAGAGACTGGCCCCCCAATCGTTTTTACCCGGGTCTCCCGCTGGCTCTGTGTATAATTCCGCTCTAAATTTTGGGGAGGGACAACCCTTGTGGATTGGGTGGGGCGTAAATTTGATAGGTGTAACTCAGTGGGTCCCCCCCAAGTATTGTGCAAAGCACCAGAAAAATTAAGATTACTGCTGGAGGTTTTCCCTACGGGGAAAATTTCTCCAGCAGTAAAATTGCGTCTGGTCCGAGGGGGGGGGGGTAGGAGGGCGGACACCCCCCCGAAAAATTATAGGTGAGGGAGCTGAGTTTTGGGGGAATCGATTTTCCAAGTTTTCTGGTTGAGAAAAATCTTGATTTTGGGGTTGGGGGAGTTCCCCCTGTACCTGGTCAAACTCAGAATTTGGGGGTGGGGACGAAATTATAACTTGGGGGGGTGGTGCAGATTGAGGAATCTGCAGACTAAAATGAGGTGGATTATTCGAAAAGTTCTGGGGAGAATTTAATAAATTTTGGGGGAGATTCTGAGAATTTTGGGGGAGGTTCTGAAAGTTTTGGGGGGAATTCTGAAAATTTTGGGGGGAATTTATGGGATTTTGGGGGAGATTCTGAGAATTTTGGGGGAGGTTCGATCCCCCAACACCTCCACTGAGGTACACCTACGCACACCTACAACATTATCTGACCTCCCAACAGCCCCAAAATTTTGGGGGAGATCGGTAGAGTTATGGGGGGGGGTTCTGGGAATTTTGGGAAAAATTTTGAAAGTTTTGGGGGAGATTCTGTCCCCCCACCTCCCCTTTTGACAGCCGTGCAGATGCCCCCGCACCCCCAGAAATTTGGGGGGAGGTTGAACTCCCCAACTCCGTCCCCCCCGAATTTGGAGACCGACGTTTTTGAAAAATTGTTGGTTTAAAAAACTATCTGAAGTTTCGGGTGCTTGCCCGGTTGGTAATTCGGAAAAAAGTCGGGCAGTGCCGTCCCGCAATTTTTTAAGGTAGCGAGTAAGCCGGGGGGAAGAATCAGACATATTTACTCAAAAGTTGCGGTCTACCAAAAAATTCCAAACATATAAAATTTTCATAAAAGACACGAAATATTTTCCTTCCGGAACAAACCAAACAAAACTAGAGCAAGCACCAAGATAAATTTACAGAGCTTTTATAATAACTCGCAACAAGCCTCACTCGTAATAAAGGGGGAAGCAACCCCCGACCAAAACCCAAAGGTGAGTGACGTGGATACAGAGATATGCAGAAACGCCAAAACCACCGGTCCGAGAGAAGTTTGAATCCAGACTGAATAGAATTGCGCTCAAAATGAAAGAGAAAGTGAATTAGCTATGTACGGCGTTGGACCGTACACAGCAGTAGAATTTAGATTGATTTTTCATAAAGTTAGCACCCACTTTTGAATATTTTAGAGTAAAATCAAGGAAATATTCTACACCTTTTCGTCCTCTTTTTGAATACGTACATAGAAATTTCTCGAATGCTCAGCCGCTGTCCTTGTCACAGGTTCGTACAAAAGCTTCAAAAGTTTGACCAATTCTTCGTACGTATCCGGAAGTCCAAGAGAAGAAAGTCGATGAAGGACAGTTTCCCCAATTTTGGCTAATAATAGGGAGCGTTTCTTTTCCTCAGGGATTTCATGAGCACGGATAATTGCCTCAAAACTTGTGATCCATTCCTCTGGAGTCAAAGTAGTTTCTCTACCGTTATAGGGACTTAAGCTCTTGAAAAGCGCAATATAGGTTTTAATATCCGCCATATTTTGCAAATGCTGCCTATGCTGAGCTCTAGTTACCACAGGAATGATTTGAGCGCGTAAATCGAATTGATCAAAAAGGTTATCCCAATTTTCTCTATGCCTTTGCAAACGCTCTTGCGCAGAATTATCGATTGTCGAAATTTTTCGCAAAAATTGGAAAAAAAGTCGTTCAAAAACAAGAAAACTAGTCGCAAAATATCAGAAAACGCTCGTACAATTTATCTACGCCTTTAGTTGAGGTCGTAGATGATATTCCAAAACAAAAAGTTCAAAAATCTGCTCAAAAGCTGGAATGATCAAAAGTCGACTATTGGGTCAAAACAAATAAAATGTCAAATCTAGGGAAAAATTACTGGAAATATGATAGAATCGTGACAAAAGACTCAACAAACGATTCTACGGCTCGTGCTACCGTCGTTCCAAGAAAAAATCCGAAAATCGGAAGTTATCAGAAGAAAAACACACAAGGGGACACGTCGACCAAAAAAAGGAAAAATCTAAAATTTTGACGAAAATAGACAAAATCCAAGCAAAACCTAGCAGTTCTAGCGTGTTACGCTCTACGTTCGTGGAATTGACCGTAAAATTGGACAAAATTGGGCCAATCGCCAAAAATTAAAATTCAACTATAGTGGGGTCAAAGACCAAAAACTGAAAAAGTATCCGTTTTGGGACAAAATCTCAAAAATTCTAAGAATCCTGGGAATCTGCTGTTAAGATACGTTCTACGACCGTAGTTTTAGTCGTGGATAGGCTCAGAACCAACAGAAACACTCAAAATTGAAAAATCAGTAGGGGGGGGGCACCGCGACTAAAAATACGAAAAATCGGAAACTGGGTGCCAAAATGGAAAATTTTTCCAAAATTTGGACAAAATCTGGTATTTTTGTGCTCAGAAACGAGTGGAGCACCTGCTGAAACCTATAGGGGGGTCCAAACACCAAATTCCAAAAATTAGCTCAAAAAATTACTATGTCCGAATCTCAAAAAAATTTTGACAGGGGGGTTTTTAGAAAATTGGTCATTTTCCGAAAAATCTTCGAATTATAGGTCTGCCGTGGTGGCGTTGATGTTATCCAATCGTTATTAGCCCTTGAAATTAGAAAAATCGGCCAAAAATTAAAATTTTCGTCGATTTTTGGGTCAAAATTGACGATTTTGGGTCAAAATCGATTTTTACCTTTTTTGAACCGAAATCAAAATTTTGATAGGGGGCACGTTTATCACAGCTTGTTTACCACCTATTAGTGCTAAAATGACCAAAAATCGGATTCCAAAAAGCTCAGATAGAAAAATCTAGCCCTAGGAAAATTCGATTTTTTATGTACGTAACCGACAGTTCAAAATCAAAATGGGGGTCCTAGAAAAATTCCTGTCGATTGAAAATTTGAAAATTCCTACTGGGGGGGTACAGAAAAACACGGAGAATTCATTTTTGAACACTATAGAAAATTTCAGATGGGGGAGTCTAAAAATTTCTAAGTTTTTGGACTCAAAACAAAATTTTGAAAATGGGGTTCTTAGGGGTGGACCAAAAATATCCCTAAACTAAAAACATAGCCCTAGCGCGTTAATACGTCGTGGGGGGGCCTATTTAGAAGCAAATAAACCAAAAATTTGATAAATTTGAAGAAGGGGGGGGGTACCTGAAATTCACAATTTATAAACCTAAATTTATAATTAAATTATGGCTTTTATAGCAGCCCTGGGAGTCAACCAGGTAGGCGTTGCTGCTTAAGGTGGTGATTCCCTTTGGTCACATAAAGTTTGCACCATTATTATTCATTCATTACTTGGAGTTAAGAAGCCATTTTTATATCAAAATGTAGCTTGACATTTTCTCTTTTTAATGCATGCCACGAAACTAATGTTGCTTTTCTAAAATATTTTTAACACATTTTAGAAGAAGTATAATTTTCCAGAATTTTTGCAGACTCAAGTAAATTTTTTCGCGAGACATCGGTTATATCAAGAGTACATAATACATAAGAGTATGACAAGCGTCATACGCTATGTATTATGAGCTCGATCCCGAGACCCCCTTGACCCCGCCCTATACATGTACGGCGTCCAAACGGGGGGGGTATACTTACATGTTAAACTTGACGGGGCCCCAATTTGTGTATGGGGTTTAAGCTCGTATAATTTACACATCTGTGTACAAAATATACAAGCACGAGCCCGACCCCCCGTTTGGACGCCGTACATGTATAGGGGCGGGGTGAGGGGGGTCTGATTTATGGGGGGGGGGTCAGCCGATAGCGCGCATCGGATGTAGCGAGCTCATAATACATAGAGCATGCCAGCTGTCATACTCTTATGTATTATGTACTCTTGGTTATATCATTCGATACCTCCATCAAATAGCTGGGGACGATTTTTTATTTATTGTGAAATCGCTCTTCGTTGTAGAGAAATAAGCTGAAATGTGTGCGTAACCTGTATTTCGCCTACTTTTGCCAAATTTGTCAAGCGATTACTTTGGCTAGAAAGCAGCAATCGGGGCAACTAAAAAATCGTCCCTGGGTATATTTGTGCAGAACGTATTAAGGTAAGTAGCAGCCCTCCAGCTTGCATGGTGAATGCTCCACAATCTTTGGAAAAAATTGGTTGTGTTTTTGCAAAAACTACATTTTTTATGATAGCAGCCTACAGGATAGCAGTTGGAAGATGATCATGCGTCGGATAAGTTGCCCCTATGAGACCTTCAGATCGACGCCCTTAGTTTGATTTTACGGCTTGCATAGTTCAAGAAATGATGGATTATTTGATTTCTGCAAAAATGACAAGTTTTCGACGCCAAAACAAGAAAATCGGCTATATCTCACGGTAGTGAAAAGCTAGAAAGTTGCTTTAAAAAGTAAAAATATGAAGCTCAATGAGATCTTTCGAATGAACATATTCATAAATGTGTAGCTAATGCCAAACTTTCAGAAATTGGAAAAAACCGCCCTGACCGGAAATCTCGAATTTTTGAATCGGGCTTGCGCGGAGGGTGTTAGAACGCTAAAAGAACTTATTTCGGAAAGTTTCGTCAAATTTCATCTTCATTTATGCCGCCAACCAACAATATGTGACCAAAAGGAATCACCACCTTAAATTATAATTAATTTAATTTATAAAATTACCTACCCTAAATTTTGGGTGGTGTCGTGTTCAGCAAAAAGTGAACCCTTCACCTCTCAGCTCAAATCTCCCCCAAATTCCGATGTGAAATCCGGGGCCCAAGGGGTGGCTAAAATTTCCCCAAAAACGGCTTAAAAAATTCGAGAAGTGTCCCCAAAGCCTCCCCAATTTATTTCCGGAGGGGGGAAGTCCGTCACAGACTAAAGGTTGCACACATCAGTAACAAATAGTTTTAGTGTTTGTTTTTAAGATTGAGTTGCAACACTTAAATTTAGTTGATTCTCAACAATTGCATTGTTCGGAGAACTTCCTATCACGGATGAAAACAAAGCACAAATGAGGTACAAAGTATAATAAATTGCCGACCGGAAAAAAGACATGCAACATGTCCAGAAAGACCTACACTGGCTAATCTATTTCTGTCTACAAGGAGGACTATGGCTTCAATAAGTCCAAGTGTTTCTACGCCGATTTCCTGAAGCAAAACTACATAAAGCTGACCACGTTAATGATGTAGAATTGACTCAATTCCAGTGCGAATCTCTTATAACATGCGTTGTGGAAACAGTTTGTATGACTGTATGGTATTGGGGTAGAAGCTGAAGATGCAGGTTATCATGCTATTGTACGTTGCCGTACAATTTCGTTTGAGTGGAATTGTCAAAACTTCATAAATATGCAGAAGTATATAGCTACTCTGACCCTTTTGTACTCGAATCAGTGACAGGAAAAGCGTGGAACAAAGAGCTAGATTGAAATTTCTATGCAATAGTGAATGGGGGGGGGCGAATGTGCAGCAAGGAAGTTCAAACAATCTGGTACTTCAGTGGGAGCTGGCGAATGAAGCCAGTCAAATGTACGGAAACAGCGTGCTCTATAAAATTAAGGCTTCACTACTTTGCTACTTCACTTTGCTTTTCTATTAGAAGGGCTAGAAAGAGAAACCAAAAGTTAGTTTACCTTAGAGGATTCCTGGAAAGAAAATTGGAAACTATTTTTGGATTTGGGATAAATTGCTGGGTGTTTCGTAATCGGCAAAGTCTTACGGTATCCCGGAAACGACACCTTTGTAATCCTATTCTGTTAGTCAGTCTCGGTGGTAGTTGTTGAAGAGTCAAGTTGTGCTTGTGATTCTGCTCCGATTCTGTACCTATAATCCTGTCTTGGTCATGAAAGCATTGTGTTGTGTATCAGTTACCTAGTAGCCGAAGACTCAAGAGAGAGAGATAGAGCCTGAAGAGGCATACGAACTATAACGAACGTTATCCACTGCGTTTTACTCTGCTACGTCGTTGGTCAGCCGACACGGCCCGCGACATTTGGTCTTTTGGATTCTGTAAAATGAGCTGCTTTCTGTAATAAGGATGTAAACCATTAATTAAACTGTCAAAAGCCAAATTTACTGCGGCTGCTTCGTGCTTGCCTGGATAAGCTTTTTGCACTAACCTCTGAATGGCATATGCAGTCTTGAACACCTTCATTAGGTTTTTGAACCCTGCTATGCAACTGCATGCTAGCAAACCGTTCAGCTTCTGCTGGTTTCAAGTGTCTGATCAAATTTTGCTCCAAAGTATCAATATCGCCCTTTTCACAAACCCGTAAATTTGTGCAAACATCCAAAGCATAGTCTCTCAAAAATGCGGGCAAAATTTTAAATTGCCGACCACTATCCCAATTTTGCGCTTTCGCGACTAATTAAAAAATTCTAAACCAGTCCTCAATATTTTGCTCGTCAGTTTTACCAGTAAACGGTCTCAAAGTATCGCGAGGCAATAAAAGTGCATTAGTTGAACAAATAGTAATAGCTGTTAAATCAAAATCTCCATTACAATCGAAACATTGTTTTTGAAACCTCTTATAATGACCATGAAAGCTTTGATACTCTTGCAAATCACCTGACGTAGGTAAAGTCTGCAGACGGGCTAATAATCATTCATATAATTTCTTAAATCCTTTAGCATTTTAGCATGTAATTTTTTAGCACGTGAATGCCTGTCTAAACGCTCTAAATCCGGATTAGCACCAGCCAAAAGCGCATCATCACTCTCATTTTTAGCGTTTTGATTACTCATACCAAGAGTACATAATAGATAAGAGTGTGACAGCTGGCAAGCTCTCTGTTATCAGCTCAAGGTACATGCTCTGCACACTAACGGCTGACCCCCCCCCCCAAACGTGTATGCTCACTTCAAAGAAATTTGCACGCTATCTTCAGTTATAAAGCTCGAAGCAGACACAAATCGGACGCACGCAGGTGTTGTGTTTTCGAGTTTCAACACGTAAAGATACGGCGAGTGAGCGTACAGAAACGTGTACTGGGTACACATTTGTGGGGGGTCACTAGGTACACGTTTGTGGGGGGGGGTCAGCCGTTAGCGTGCAGAGCATGTACCTTGAGCTGGTAACAGAGAGCTTGCCAGCTGTTACACTCTTATCTATTATGTACTCTTGCTCATACTGAGATCACGTTATAGACGCAGAATAGTTAAGAAATTACGATATTAAATTTATAAATTATATTTCCTACGTAGGTAAATGCTTAGGTACACATTAAATTCTGTCAATTAAAGGCTTAACACACACAAGCTTGTCTAATCAGGAATATGGTTTTATCAGGTTTGTCTACCGTTTTGATACAGATGAATTTGACCAGTAACGAGGTGATGGAGTGCTCTAGAACCGAATTTCTAATGACTGATACCAATGTAGTAGGAAGCAGGAGTGACGGACTGATTGGCGTAGGATAGACGATCGGAGGTGAATGCGGACTCCGGAGCGGATACGACTCCCGATTCGGCAGAAGTCGGATTCCAAGGGTGGGAAAGAATCAACGAAGACGGATCCACAGCGACGGTCGTAATGGTGGGAAAATGTCGTTGAAAGAAGCGGCCATGGCAGAGAAAGTCGACGGATGCGCGCATGTTGCGCGGCTAGTCATCGTAGCAGCAGCTGGACACGCAGTTCGGAGTTCACAAACAGGCAGACTTTCTAATGAGCTGATGTTGCACGCGATAGAAACTGCAATGCCATTCGGTTGTTAGTGCTAACGCTGCAAGCTCAACAGGCAGGAATGCCAAAAGCCCACAGTCAAAGCTCACTGATTTGCAAGGGTTCAGTTGCGTAATTTTCAAATGTTTACATCCTTCTTAAGAAAGCAGCTCATTTTGCGCTGCAACAGATCCAAAAGTTCAAATGTCAGTTCAGGTATTACAACGTTGAGTAGCAGCACAATTTCCCGAAAGACGCCTGTAAATCGATAGCGCAAGCGATGTGCGGCAGATGATTCCAGCAAATATAGAATTACTGATGACGTGGTAAACAGAGCGTGTCGGACGACCCACGCTCTGCTACCGTAGGCTGACCAACGACTTAGCAGAGTAAAACGCAGTGGATAAAGTTCGTTATAGTTCGTATGCCTCTTCAGGCTCTATCTCTCTTCTGAGTCTTCGGCTACTAGGTAACTGATACAGAACACAATGCTTTCCATAACCAAGACAGGATTATAGGTACAGAATCGGAGCAGAATCACAAGCACAACTTGACTCTTCAACAACTACCACCGAGACTGACTAACAGAATAAAATTAAAAAGTTGCCCTTTCCTGGTTACTGTGAGTCCTTGGCGATAACGAAACACCCGGCAATTTATCTCAAAACCAAAAATGGTTTCAAATTTTCTTTCCTAGAATCCTCTAAGCTGATCTAATTTTTTGGTTTCTCTTTCTAGCCCTACACGCTTCTGGAAATTTCATTTTCTGGCATGTTGATAAACTCAAGAGCCCAAAACCAATTTCCCAATTCCAACGAAACTATAAATGTATTAGCCAGTCTTCTAGCTTTAACTTTGACAGAAAGAGAAGGAATAATCCCAAAGAAGAACCTAACTTGGTCAACAATTACATATTACTTTATTATTAACTAAACAATACAACATTAATACCTATCTACTTACCTATTGTTTCTACCGTATGCCTTAACAATTTGTTAACTAAAGATTCCTTATTTAGCTTCATTTTTGATTAGTGCTAAACGTTTCATAAACTTACCTAAATGTTTTACCTAAGTTTTACCTAATGTGGATTACAACTAGCTATTAATTCCTAGGGCCGTCACATAAACTTTATGATTTTGCTATTTCTACTCACTTTTGCAAGATTCGCATTGCCGAAATTTTGGGTCAAGCTAAACTGGTGTTTTTCGAAAAATTCTACTTTCAAATTTGGAAAAACCACATAAGATCACTTGAAAGCTGACACATAATCGGTCCTGAAAATTCAAATAAAAAATTCCATGGAGTGAAGGTGCATTCATAGTACCTGACGCAATCAGACGCGGGTCGGCGCGCGTATGTAGGAGCATGAATTCGTCACAACTGATTTTAAGGTGGTGATTCCTTTTGGGCACATATTGTTATTTGGCGGCGTAAATCAAGATGAAATTTGATGAAACTTTCCGAAATAAGTTCTTTTAAAGTTCTAACACCCTCCGCGCAATCCCGATTCGAAAATTTGAGATTTCCGGTCAGAGTGGTTTTTCCCAATTTCTGAACGTTTGGCAGCAGCTACACAGTTATGACTATATTCATTCGAAAGACCTCATTGAGCTTCACATTTTTGCTGTTTAAAGCAAGTTTCTAGCTTTTCTCTACCGTGAGATATAGCCGATTTTCTTGTTTTGGCTTCAAAACTTGCCATTTTTGCAGAAATCAAATAATCCAACATTTCTTGAACTACGCAAGCCGTAAAATCAAAAGAAGGGCGTCGATCTGAAGTTCTCACAGGGACAAATTATCCGACGCATGATCGTCTTCTAACTGCTATCTTGTGGGCTGCTATCATAAAAACGTGGTTTTTGCAAAAACACTTTTTTTCCAAAGATTGTGGAGCATTCACCATGCAAGCTGAAGGGCTGCCGCTGAACAAATGTAATTCTGCACAAATATACCCAGGGACGATTTTTTAGTTGCCCCGATTGCTGCTTTCTAGCTAAAGTAATCGCTTGACAAATTTGGAAGAAGTAGGCAAAGTACAGGTTACGCACACATTTCAGCTTATTTCTCCACCACGAAGAGCGATTTCACAATAAATAAAAAAATCGACCCCAGCTATTTGATGGAGGTATCGCATGATATAACCGATGTCTCTCGAAAATATTTACTTGAGTCTGCAAAAAATCTGGAAATTTATACTTCTTCTAAAATGTGTTCAAAATAGTTTGGAAAAGCAACATTAGTTTCGTGGCATCCATTAAAGAGAGAAAACGTCAAGCTACATTTTGATATAAAAATGGCTTCTTAACTCCAAGTAATGAAAGAGTAATAATGGTGCAAACTTTATGTGACCAAAGGGAATCACCATCACCTAAATCACTATAAGCGAAATAATTTCCCTCCCGACATTTTGGTCAGACTTTAGTTTTTCTCAGCTCGTACTCCTTTTTGATCATAAGCACAAGAATTCCTTTTAGTGTGTCTCCGTGACTCCAGGTATCGTACTGATTTCAGATTTTATTAGCTACAGATCGGCTTGCGGCTATTGCGAAATGGATTGTTTATTTTCCACAATTCACAACAAATCAAAATCATCATTTACTCACACTACGATAGTACGATAGGCATAGGTGTAACGGGGATTTGGGGTGGGGGGCCCCCTCCACCGGAATTTTGGGGGCCCCCTTTTTAGACCCCCCCAAACCCCCCCCACGACCCCCCCAAACCCCCCCCCACGACCCCCCCAAACCTCCCCCAAAAACTTTTTTCAATTTTTATGTCAAAAGTCGCATTTTCAGCCATTGCTAATGCCGAAAAACATGAAATTAAGTAATTTTGACATTAGACAGTGTTTTTAAACTCGAAACCTTGATTGCCAACATGTTTCTGAGTCCAGAATAAGGTCAATATTGAGTTTAGATTTAGAAGTGCATAAAATCGTTATAAACGTGTATTTATCGCGATAATAAACACGTTAAGCCAAAAATTTGGACTTTGTTGAAAAATTTTGCAAAATTTACAATAAAAATGCCCAAATTGTGGCCAATTTTCGCGCCTTCGGCGCGACTACCCCCCCAGTTGGGGGGCGGTCTAAAAACATAGGTGCAACGGCGATTTAGGTTGGGGGGGGGCCCCTATCCCCGGAATTTTTGAAGGGGCCTTTTGGACCCACCAAACCCCCCCCCCACCATAGTTGTAATTGGGGGGGAGTGTCCTCTCCAGACTCCCCCAAACCCCCCCCCCCACAATACGTGTAATTAGGGGCCTCGGTGTAATGGGTGGGCGGGGGGGGGGGGGGGGGGGGGGGGGTTAACCCCCCCAGCCAATTATTTACAAACCCCCCCCCAGAAATTTTTTGGGGGGCCCCCGGCCCCCCCCCCCCCCCCCCCAGCGGGGGGGGGGGGGGTGGTCGCGCCGACGGCGCGAAAAATTGGCCAAACTAGGGTATTTTTAGGGCAAATCCTGCAAAATTTTACAAAAAAGTCCAAATTTTTGGCTTAAAGTGTTTATTATTGCGAGAAATACACGTTTTTAACGGTTTTATGGACTTTCTTTCTCAATATTGACTTTTATTTTAGACTTAGAAACATGTTGGCAATAAAGTTTTCGAGTCTAAAACCCCTGTCTAATGTCAAAATTACATAATATTAGAATGTATTTTGGCATTAGCAATGGCTGAAAATGCGGTTTTTGACATAAAAATAGAAAAATTTTTTTTGGGGGGAGGTTTTGGGGGGGAGGTCGTGGGGGGGTTTGGGGGGGTCTGAAAGGGCCACCCCGCAAAATCCCGGGTGAGGGGGCCCCCCCAACCCAAATCCCCGTTACACCTATGATTGGGGGGGGGGGGGTTTTGGGGGGGGGGTAACCCCAGCCATTTTCTCAAACCCCCCCAGAAATTTTTGGGGGCCACCGGCCTCCCAACAAGGGGGGGTAGTCGCCGGGCGGGAATTGGGCATTTTTAGGGCAAATTTTGCAAAATTTTTCAAAAATTCAAATTTTTGGCTTCACTTGTTTATTATCGCGTCCGTACAGGGTATTTTTTGGGATTTTTTTCGGGGGGGGGGGGGAGAAATTTTCGAGGAGAAGATTTTTTGCAAAAATGAGCTAAAAATTGGTATTTTTGGCGTATTTTACGTAGAAAGGCAAAAAGTTCTCAAAAATGCCAGAATTTAAGCTAAAATAGCCATTTCGAAACAATCTCCGGCGAAGCCGAAAATTTTGAAAATTTGCCTATTTTGGCAAAAATTTGGGCCCCTAAAAATCCCGGCGGGGGGACAATTTCGGAAAGGGGAAGGCATTTTAGGGGAGAAGGTCAATTTCGGGTTAGAAAATAACAATTACGCGTTATAAAACCTATTTTTTAACTATTTCTAGCCAATTTGTTTCAGAAAAGTTTTGAAAAATTGCAAAAATTTTGCATTTGGTCTCTTTTTGAACCCCATTTTTAGGGGGGAGGAAGTCTGAGCTCGCCTTGGGGTGGGGGTAGTCGAGTCAGGTATAGGAGGAGGGTGTCTCATAGGGGACAAACTGTAGCCTGGTAAACCTATACCCTCGTCGGCCTTCGGCCGATCCCCCCCCCTAACATTTTCAAATCGCTACCTAAATTTTGTTAGTGTGTGACTAAATACAGAAATGAAAAGAATCTGAAAATTTTTTGGCCCAAAATCGAAAATTTATCAAAATATTACCAAAATATATATATTGCGAAAAATTGCTAAAATTCGCTTAATTACCTGAAAAACAGTTAAAAATTGAGAAAATTTTTCAGTTTTTTCACGAAAAACCAATTTTTCACCGACCCCTCCCTTGAAAATTTTTCTTACCCCTCCCCCCAAAGCGACATTTCTCGACCCCCTTTCTCTTTTTGCCAGACCCCCTCCCTACTTTTTTAAACCCCCACCCCCACTTTTTTCGTCCCTGATTTCCAGATTTTCTCCCCAATTTTTTTGGCCAAAAAGTGGACAAAAATGGCAAAAAATAGAGAATTAAGGGGTGATTGGGCAATTTTTGCCGACACCCCCTACCGTCCGAATCGGAACCCCCCCCCCCCCCCCCCCCCCCCCCCAGATTTTGCCCAATACACTCTATTGTTTTCCCTCCACCCTTTTGATTAATACCAGAAACCTCGGCAACACTTTTTTGGAATCAAAAAAAGTTAGCTACATTTTGTCGAAAAATGGTCAGTTTTTTGAAAATATTTTTCTCAAGTTTTGACTTAAAATCGCTTTAAAACCTTGTAAAAACGCCTAAAACGATTAAAAACAAGCATTGTTTCAAGGAAAAGGGTTAAAAGACAAAACATTTTGCGTTTTAAAGCCATTTTTT
>JASAND010004644.1:0-10400 GCA_030248195.1 Trissonchulus latispiculum
CTTAAGCATGTATAAAAAGGACCAAAAGGGTACGGAGAGTCCCCAAGTACCCTCGTGGTACTTATAAAAATAAAGCAAATTAAATTAGGAAGGGGTTAAAATGGAGTCTTAGAGTTACTAAAAACGCGAAACACTGGTTAAAATATTAGTAGAAAGTCCCTTAAAAAAAGATCCTCCCAACCGCGCATGCAGGCCTTACAGTGGAATAGGGGCATATAATTCGGGAACTACTTTGGCGCTCTGGAGTGGGAAACGAAACTGACATTTTACCAAGAAAATTTTTACAAAAATCAAATAACAGGTACAACCGTGGACAGGAACCGTTGGGACAACTAAAAGACATAGGTACTAAAATAATTTTGATGAAATTGTGGCGGCAGTAAAGGACACAAATTGGGACATGGCTGGTGCGTCACACATCTTCTGACGTTGCGTCAGGTTACAAAATACACATTAAAAGGCACAAAACCCGCAATCAAACCCGTTAATGAAAATATTAAAATAAAAGCTTCAAGAAAAGGATAAACCCGGTTTTAGTAAAACTTTTGAACAAAACTTTGGTTATATGATTAAAGCAAACAAAATACGGACATAGCATATAAAACTGTACATCAGATCACATAGAAAAGGCAATATTATGCATAGAACACTGTCAAAATCACTACAAAGTACACAGAGTTTTGGTTAATTTTTAAGATAAAGCTCCAGAAAAATGGTAAAAGGTTAAGTAAATGGTTAGAAATTCTAATGTTTTAAATAAGAAAGCTCAAGAAAATGGTAAAATGTAAGTAGATAAATAAAGAAACTCTAAAATTTGGAATAAAGCTCCGAAAAAGGTTAAATTTGAAATGTTAAGGGCATCACAAAAGTACGGCACGAAAAATAAAATACGTACATCTATATTTAAGGCACAAAATAAACTAGTTTCAAGTCACCAATTAGGAATCGTCTTCATTAGGAATTGGATCTATATACAGTGAAGCGTCTGTATCGCTGCAATGGCACAAATCAGGGAATAAGGCATAGATCGAGCAAATAGTCATCACCGGGTCGTCACAATCGGGGATTAAAATTCTGGAAAAAGTCATCGTAAGGCAGTCTTCATAATTGAGCCCTCAAATCAGGGATAGTAGTCCAAATAGAGGTAGTCAATAATTGAGATTCAGGTCAATATGAATGGCAATGATGGAAAAGGCAATGAAATAGAATGACATAGTAAATAACACCGCCGCTGGATTGATGGAATGATAGCATGATATGATATAATACAAGACCTCCGCCGTTAGTATGATACCTCCGCCGTCATAATGATACCTCCGCCGTCATAATAATACCTCCGCCGTAAAAGATGTTACATCCGCCGTCAGTGACAGGAAAGGGGAATTAAGCTACAACTACACCGTCGCGGTAAGTTGAGCTAATTACGTAGAGTTACACCAGTCGCTGGTAGTAACCAGGGGCAGGGGAAAGGGTTTAGAAACGATTCCAAACCGGGCTCTGGCGGTCGATGGGAAGGCGGGAACCAGCACGATGAGGGGCGGAAGGATCAAAAATGGCGACGCAGATGCAAGGGCAGTAGACGTTATTCTCCTGTCCGGGCGGTGCTAGTCCTGCGATGAATTCTCCCTTGCGGTTTACCGGCATGCGCAGCGCAGCCGCTCGCAATTCCGTGGGCGGGTTATCCACCCCGAAGAAAGGCGGGTCCATTCTTCCGTTCCTTCAGTTGTCACGTGCGTGTTCGATCCGTCGCCGAATGACCTGGATGAATTCGTCGTATTCCGCCTGTGGGAGCGGAGTTCGGGATTGCCAGTCTGAGTAGAAGTCCTGCGGTCCTCCCTGGGTAAACCAGAGGAGGATCCCGGTCCAATAGGTGCCATGGATAGACGCTCCGCTAAACCATGCTTCACGCTGGAACCACTGATCGAACTGTTCATGTTGGAGATCCTCCACTCCACGCACGATAACCTGTGCCGGCAAGGCCGGGCGAAAACCCCAAAACGTCTCGCCTGGGCTTCGCCGTAGAGGGCCGCTGGATGACGCAACATGTATTCACGGAGCTCAGCTGATTGGTAGAATGTATTCCAATGAATGCGACACATGGTTCGCACTTGAAAGCCGCCTTGCCAGGTATCTACTGCGAAGGAATACGGTTCCACCTCTAGGCGATGTCGCACCGCCAGTTTGATCTCAGTGCCCAAGCGGTTGGGGTCAAGGGTAATGTAGCGTAGCGCTTCCCCATGACATGCAAAATCGCTTTTTCGATATTGATAAATAGATTAGGGCATCGGAAAAACAATGCCAGGCTCTTGAGCTGTACGCAAGCCGCCTTCAACGGAATGCATGTACGAATTCTGACAATAATGACGAAAGTACGGAACCAGAAATTCTCGTGGAGCACAGGCTCGGATACCCTGCATGGGTGGTTGATATCAATACCAGAAAGCTCGACGCACCGCTTCCATTCGGTCCAGTTCCTGAACCGCTGCACAGTACACATCGCGAAAACCCCTCGAAGCTGACCGGGAGAAAACGTGCGCATAAGGTGTTAATTCCGGGACACACCGGCGGAGTAGCTCCGCGTGACCCCATACAACGGAGTTCACCACTTTAAAGATTTCCACTTCCGGTTCTGGGTCCTCATACCGTGATCGATCGATGGTTTTGAACTTCCAGGTTGCTATAATTCCTGAACGATCCATTGTACGGCGGTCATCCATCTCGAAATACTGATACATATCGGGGTGATCCTCCCGAAACATCTGTTTCAACTGGTCCAACAGTTCCATAGACATGGTCACCGGTGTTTGACTCACATTTACAAACCATTGCAAAACCACCTGACGAAAGCGACCAGTGCTGGATGAGGCGTTTCCCTGCCTACAGCAACTGGGAGCTGCTGTCCCTGCCATCTGCCCCAGAAGTCTTGCCAATAGACTGCCGGCGCAGGGGTTGCAAGATGGCCAACCTGTTCCGGGTATGGCTGTTGCAACTGAAATGGTGGATAAACCGGTTCCGAGTGGTCATGCAATAAACTCTTACCGAACTGGTCGCGTCGTGCAATAATATGTAGCTCGTGAAGGATCTCCCGGAATGATGGAAAACTTCCTGCTGTCCGCTTACGTTGCGCGTCCCGAACCTGTTCGTAGGTAGCCGGAACTCCGAAAGGAGGCAGTGGCGCCGTCGAACCATGCTGGTCGTCGTCACGACGTCTGTACTCCACGGGAGCAGAAGCTGGTTTCCAATTGTAAGAATCCCTCCGGTACCCACTAGTACTGGGTCGTTGATCGCCGGGGATCTGAGGTCCCTGAGCCATCGCTGTTCTTGGTGAGAAAATCGATCTGTGCTCTCGTGAGGGCGGTTCGGTAGGGCGACCTCGGCCTTTAAACTGAGGTCCTTGAGACTGGGTAGTCCGTAGCGGCCTCCACTCTTGATAGCTAGTTGTTGGTCTTTGATCTCTCTCGTCTCGCCTTTTTCGGTCTCTGGACCGAGCATCATGTCCCAAGTCATCCCGACACGTATAGTAGTCGGAGCCACGCGAGTCCGACCGATCTCTCCGCTGATACCCCGCCTCTCTCGATGATGATGCCCCGTAATCATCGCCCAGGGTTCCCCGACCGTCACGGTCCTGTGCCCATTTCTTTGGCGGTGGCCCTGCATATCCAGATGCCCGAGACGATGTAGAAGTATCCCGTCTTTCCTCCCGTCTAGAGGGTAAGGGCCCGGTCGGAGGCGCTCCGAACCGTGGCGGGTAATTGGAGGAAGCCGTAGTCACCGGCGTTGTACGAGCCGTACCTTGAGATGGAACGGGTCGAAAAATTGTGGCGGCCGGAATTGGTGGAGCCAACATGACCGGAGCAGGTGCGGTTGTAGTCGCTACACTCGCAGCCATGTGCTGCGTTTGTGGCCGAGGGGCATAGTTAGTACGTATTCCCCACGGGACTGCTGCGGACAAGGGCATAGGCATACCAGCGGCGCGGGATCCCCGGTAAATCTGTCCGCGCTGGTGTAGCGTAGGACCAGGTGGGATCGTTAAAATATCCAGTTCGTCGCGAACCCGTTCGGCCTCCTGCTGGACTTCAGGCGACAGCACCAAAGGCATCGTCACCTGACTGAAGTATTCGTCCCCCGGTATTAAGGGATTAACCGTAGCGACTAGATGTAAGGGTGACATCAGACATGTGGACCATATTATTTGCGTCGCGCCACATCATGACCTGGCGGAACCACGGCAACCCAGGCAAATAGGCTTCCATGACTTGCCAATGTACTGGCAAACCTTGGTCAATGGCATTCAGATAAGCTGTAGGATCAAATCCCGCTGCTGTAAGATCCAACATAGGCACCACAATAAATTGCCGAACCTGGGTCGTCCCAGTTCTGCGCGTCTCTGCTGTCTGACGTGTATCCATCACAGCCACATGTTCAGGCACTATGAATCGGTCGTTAGGTCCCGTGGGTTGGGGATTGGGTGTAGGGGGTAGATGGCACATGGCTACCGGATTAAAAGTATGACGTGAAGGTCCAATACGGCCATTAGCCGTCAGATGAGTCAATGCCTGTACAAAATGACTAAACATAGGCCACACTTGAGGGGGCATAGTTTCGTAGACCGCCGGAGTCAATCCGATCTGGTGCAAGATTTCCGCCGATGGCATCAGTTGTAAAAGCGGTTGTTCAGGACCAGTTGGTTGTTGAATCGGTTGAACCGCCATAGGAGCAGCTCCCTGCGGCTCGGCCATATGTTGGGCCTGCAATCCCGAAGGTCCTGCGATGGGTGCCGATACTGTTGCTGGGGCTGCTTGAATTCCTGGCGGGGCAGGGACTTGGGTTAGACCCGGTGGAGCCGTCAAGGCTGAGGCCTAGGACCCGCTCCTCTCGCTGTACCAGACGGACTGCTTCCATAATACTGGGGTAAACGTCAAGTAAATCCATGGGGTCCTGAATATGCGGGAAACATTTCATAAGTTCCCGCAGTTCCCGCTCTTCTTCAGATGAAACCGCTCGGTGTCTTTTAGGTGGCGTTGCCTCCGATTCCCGACCTTGCTGAGATGTAGAGGGCGTCGTGTCCTCCTGTCGGTCTTGTCGCTCCTGCCGTCTTAAATATTCGTCCGGGATAGGTGGCATATATTCCTGATCGGGGTGTGCCCACACCGGACCAGGTTGAGGCTGTGCTTGATCCTTCCTATACAACTCTGCCGGATCCCGCCATGTTGGCAAGGGCTTTGCACCGAACCGGCTCTCAGCAGTCACTGCTGGCTGGCTACGTGTTTGAGATGCATCTGACTGGGACTGATCGCGAGGCTGTTGACGAGACACGGGTGGAGCCGACTGTTGGTAATACCGTTTACTGGTATACACCCGTTGTGGCGGTCGAGATCTGGGAGGGGAGTCTGGTAACCGCAGAAACTCCGGTGAGGTCTGCCTCTGGCGGGAATCGCGTCGCACGTCCCGTTGCTGGCTGGTACTAGGTTAATTCAATGGGGGTGGCCGAGGGGCCCTCCGTTGTCGCGACACCGGTGGTTTATGCGGAACAATTTGTACCTCCTTGTGCCTACCGTCACGGTCAGGCACCACCAGAGAAGCCGAGGCGGGAATTTCACCCTCTTCCGGGAAGCCTTCCCCATCCGATGGGACGTATTCCTGAACTCTCCGAGCTCCCGCTGCATTCAACTGTTCCACTAGTTTCGCATTTGGTTGCGATTCGACCTGATCTTGTGGCCTATCCGGATCCATAGCATGATATCTGCCACCCTGTGAAACCCTAACCCGACGCCAGTCAATGGCAGGTAGGATACGCGGCTGGAATCGCCATCTGGTCCATGCTCGCATAAAAACCAAGAACCTCTGATAGATCGCTTCCCGCAGCGGGTGGATCACATTGATGTTCTGTCCCATGTGAAAGCTAAATGACCACAAAGGCCGTGTTAGAGGTACGTCCGCATCCGGAACGTCATCCGTAGGCAACAGCCGCTGATGTATCATTTGTTGGAATTGCTCTTGGTCCGGGGTAGGTCGACCCTGAAGTGGGGTTACGTTGGGGGCATGAGGGCCATGACCTTTTCGGCGTTCGTGTTCCAAAGCCGCTTCCGCTTCCGGTCCATAGGCATTGTGCAGTGTGGACAACTGAATCGCAGTCTCACTATCGTTTTCGTTCAATAGTTCCCTGATAAGGCGTAAAATATGATAGGTGGCGTCCACGTCCGCTAGTGCGTAGCGCACGTCCCCTTCATGAGGAACTACTGGGATACCACGGGTGCAACAACGCTTCAACTTCGGGTTAGGGACTGAACAAATACCCGCCAACCGTCTTAAGCCCGCGCCTGTACTATTAATAAACCCATAACGATCCCTCACGAAGGGATCGGGTGGGCGTAGGTTGCTCTGGTAATTCAAATCACGATATTGGCTGGAGCGTCGTAAGTTCCAAGCATTGATCCAGTATTCCTGGATCTCGACCAATCGGTTTTCCAAAGCTCTCGATAAGCTCGAGCCAAACGTAGGGCGTCGGCTTTAATATCCACTGAGCCCCAACGGGCTTGCAAACTAGCATCCGTTAAGAGCTCCAGCAGCTGGAGAAAAGGCCCAAAGTCCTTCAGTTGGGCCAAGATGTACGCTACCATGATAACAAAGGTCACCGGTCGACGGTACCCTGAGACTTGGCCTACAGGGCCCATAAACTGCAGCATAGTAACCGTTCCGTCTTGCGGCACTGCGAACTGAATGTCGTTACCCCCTTCCACATCAAAGGCTACGAGCGGGGCTTCGCCTAAAAGAGTGATCAAATCCGGTAAAAGGTAGAAAAAGCGACCCAGTGAGTCGATCACAAAGGTATTGTCGTCGTCATTATCGTGTAATCGAATGTTAGCGAAATTCGGACGAGGTGCCGGCAAGCCCGTCAGTTGTTCTGTCAGCGTGGCCCCCAAAGCTAGGGCTGCCGTTTCGTATTCTTCCCCCAGTGCCTCAACGCCGAACTGGCGATGACGCAGCAGCGCATCCGTATACACTTGCAAATGGGCCTCGAGTCGCTCGTAGTCTTCCCTGCGAAATGGGTCTAAGCGGTCTAATTCTGACGCCACCGGTCGGAGTCGGGGAACTGGAGGCACCACCCCGGGTTGTGCAGGTGGTACCATATAACCCCCTGCAATAGCGGCCTTGGCCACGGCAGCAGCTGCCTGATCAATGTCCATACCTTGTTGCTGGCCTTCCGTCGCCTCTGCATCCCCATGAACTTCCTCCAGAATGCGTATATCGTCGGAGGCAGCATTGTCCTCCTTTTCTGCCGGCCGGTTTTCCTCTGAGAATAAATCATCCGACTCCTTTTCCTCATCTGATACGTCCTCGTAATCGGCGCCAGCCCGTGCTCTAGCGTCGCGCTCGAGCTGTGAGGAGGTTTCCTCCTTATCTGAAGTTTCCATCTGAGCTGGCGACGCAGCTTGTTCCTGCCCTTCCTGCTGTAACGCCGATGAGGCCGCAAGTCCCAGTAAGTTAAGCCCACCAGGAACCGTCGCGGTTCTGGTCAACGGGCCAGGATTTGTCGTAGGATCTAGCAAGCTCTGAATAGATCGACTGGCATTAACTGCAGCCTGGCTCGGGCCAGGTTGTGGTTCGCTCACTGGAGGGGGCGGGGGAGTAGGCAGGATAGGCTGGTCGCCAGGGTCGGACAATACTGATGCTGGACTAGGTAAACCAGGGGTAACAGCTCGCTTGAGGAGGACCTTCATCTGTTGTGTATCCACACTAGCGGACCCCTGATCGCCAGTGGGTACCTGTTGATCCGGTTCACCACCAGCCGTGCCAGTCGCTGGCAGGTCTGATGCACGCGTGGTGGAAATTCCTAGAATGCCAGTAACATCAAAGCTCTGTTGTTGCTGGCCGTCACCAGACCCTGCGGTCGCCGCCGGTCGTTGACTCGGACCGGGCTGCTTTTCCATTTTCTCCTCGGGAGGTTTTTCTTCCTCCGATCTGTCCATGAGTGTCACAACGTCCCAAAATCTCTGGTTTGGGATCGGGTATTCGTCAAAATCGTCGAGGTCACCGGGATCTCTCGGCACGGGTGATTGTCTTTCCGGAAAGTCTTTCTGGACCCGAAAGGCAAATTGATTGCCCATAAACTGGAGCAATCAAATAAATCAAGATAGTGTGAGTAGCTCTAGTAACAGCAAACAGTTTGTGAGTAGTCGTCCGATATGGGATGAGGTGATTCCAAGTACTAATCACCAAGTTGTTCTTCCAGCAGAATAAGGCACCAATCGTAATATAATAGATCAAATCGCACACTCAAAATTAAATCTGAAATTATAAAAGCAGCACACGGTTAACATGTGGCAAAGCAAGAATTGGCCTATACTAATGACCCTATCTTCAGTGGACCAGGCAGATGAGCACAACAAGGCAGCCTTATTGTGACCACCCCACAGCCGAGTTCTGTAAGAGAAATCCCCACATATTTAAACACCATTTCAATAAATTCCAGCTGACGGGCAATCCCTGGTTTGGACCCCACGCTCATGCGCCCGTCCACTGAAATCCCCCAACCAAGCATTCAAGCAGCCACTAGAATTTAAAATAAGCCTCAGAAAAAGTGCAAAAACTAACAGAAGGTGAAAGCATGATACGTGTGATAGGAAAAATAGAAAAAGGGACAGAAAACTACACACACAGGAGAAGGTGACCTACCTACAGTTAGCCTACGTAAAGAAAGAAAAGCAAAACAGCATTACACACACCCAGTGTATACACTAGAGCATACACTATATGTACAAAGAGATATGATAGGGCCCCGATAGCGATTTACAACGAAAGACAATCCCTTAGAGTTAAAAGAAAATCCCCATACATAGGTTAACGCGGGGGGGGGGGCTGGGGGGGGGGGCCACCCCCCCCCCCCCAACCCGGACAAGGTACAGGCCCTACCGCCGTCGGGGACAAGGGGTAACGAAAAATTCGCCGGAATTTTTTAACAGATTTTTAGGAAAATTTTTTAGGAAAATCAGACAAAATTTTGAAATTTCTGCAAAAAATTGAAGATTTCTTGCAAATTTTGATAAAAAATTGCAAATTTTAATAAAATTAGCGTTAATTTTTCGAAAAATTTTATAATTTTATTTTTGAGGTACAAGCCCCGCTAAAAATCTTTGTTCAAGGTACAAGCCCCCTCAAAAGTTTCTAGGGGCAAGCCCCCCCCAAGACCCGACATTATGTTAATGTATGTCCCCATAGGTAAATTTTAAAGTGAAAAGTAAGAGAATCCCCCGATAGGGTAAATAAGAGAAAGGAAAAGGAAACTTATGGCCAGATTTTACAGCCATAAGTTTAAAAAATTAGAAAAGAACTAAATAGAGAAGGAAAACCCCGTTTTACACCGAAAAGAATAAATCATAAAGGAGGCCCCATTAAGAAATTTAAACCCCACCCTATACAAGGGATTATGCAACACAAATAATGCCAACACCAAATGTTAGAGATAAAATCCTAGGTAGTACAAAAATAGGACGTCCCTAAAAGAAAAAATCAACACACAATACTATACAATTGCAAGGGCCCTTGCGTTACACAAGGCCTATTACAGAAACTAGTGCTGCAAATTACGTACACTGTAGGTTGCCTACAGTGTCACAACTGGCAATTTGACTGAGGCATCCAGAAAAGGCTTTAATCGGTTGATGTTAACCACCACCGGGTCACTTAACCCGTTAGTGCGAGCAATACGATAATTCGTTACAGAAATCTTGTCCAAAACCCAATAAGGTCCTTCGTATTTAGGTCGTAGCTTCTTACTCAAACCTGTAGGTACATTCTTATTTTCAATATTGAGCATAACCAGGGTATACTCAACAGGTGAAGCTCTCAGATCGTACCTTTCTTTATTAACCAGCGCTGCCTCTTGCATGGCTTCGTGAGCTAACCGCCAGGCTTCATTCATCCGGGCCAGTAACTGGCTACGTGCGTCGCTGTAATTCTGAGTAGTGCCTTCCTCACCAGGAAGTTGAAAGAAATTATCCAACGGGTACCGGTAGTCTCTACCTGTCATCAGAAAGTGAGGTGTTTCCTTCGTGGCGCTATGAATGGTTGCTCTATAGATGGACAGCCCCCACGGTAAATAGTCGTCCCAATCGGACTGGAAACAATTCACGTACTTGGCTACCAGGCTACGTATTGTCCGGTTGAAGCGCTCCACTACGCCGTTCGTTTGAGGGTGATATGCAGTAGTTCTGAGTCGCTCAGAGCCACTAGCATCCACCAAGGCTCTTAGAAAGACAGACATGAAATTCGGTCCCTGGTCTGTCAGAACACGTGCAGGGACGCCCCAACGGGATACGAAGCCGTTAAAATACCAATACGCAGTAGTTTCCGCCCGCTCGTTGGGCATAGCAAAAGCCTCCGCGTAGCGCGTGAGATAG
>JASAND010004645.1:0-51446 GCA_030248195.1 Trissonchulus latispiculum
TATGAAATGGATTTATGAACCTTGAGCAGAGGTAGAGGTCTGAAATTACGCCCGATGTATAATTATCGCAGTGTTCGGACAGTTCCTACTTTAGGAGGGGAGGCTACTAAAATCAGCGTGGCTCGACTTTGTCCGATTGGGCTACTGTTTGCTGGGCTTAGCAAACACTTAGATTTTTCTTGGGCTTCCCAAGCCACCCCCAAAAGTCCTAGGGGCAAGGAATTTGGGGATGGTTCTAGAAATAGCGCTATTTTCTGGCATGTTCTGTAAAAGTTAATTTTTATTGCAAAAATAGGCAGATTTAGTGGTCCACAAGGCAAAAATGAGTTTCTTTTTGTTATCTCCGGTAAAACTGGAAAGTTTTTAAAAATTTGGCCTGAGCGAATTTTTCAGGGCAAAATTTGGTTACAAAAGGGGCCCTTTGGTGTTGGGTGGGCTATTTTAGGGGGTGGGGGTAGGTCGGTTATGGGCCCCTCCCCCACTAGAATAAGCCCAGGATTAGTACAGGCATATCCATGTGTGTACCTAGTCAAAGCTATATCAATACCGAGATCTTAGATCGTGTTCAGGGTTCACGTTCACGTTACTGTGCACGATCCCCACTTTTCAGAACTATCCACAAAAAATTTTTGTTGGCTAATTGACCGTAGCTTCAAGGTTACCATTTGGCATTTACTAAGAATGGCGGTTTGGACAATTTTTGAGGATTCAAGTTGATATTTTTCAGACAGCAGAAATAACTGCCTTTGGAGACAAATGAGCACACCTATAGGATAGGGCCTCTGTATATATGTCAAATACAGCCTCATAGCTAGCACCGGATTAAAATTTTCTTTCCGTTAATAAGAATTCTGAAATTTATTGATTGAAGATTAATTCCCTTAGATGTGTATAAGCTAGAGCTAAGGTGTCTGCCATTTTTTTGCAGATTGGGACACATTAACCTAATCAGCGTGCCTGCCTTCTTGCGGGTTCTCTGCCTTCTTGCGGGTTCTGGAGGATGAGGCTGCCATGCTGATTCTGAGGAAGGACCGGGAGGACAGTGCGAACTCTATCGCTGTGCCTCCACCCGTATTAGGCTGTATCATTGAACAGCACACTTTGAGGTCGTCTCACTTTGGTGCAAAGGCTGTCTTGCCGTAATTTTTTGCATCAAAGACTCGTGCTGTGTGCTGCTCCTCGGGCTAGCCGCCAGATATGGCAACGCCGAGGCTGACGGAGCATGTTCTTTTTAAAAACGAGGAGACGTCATTCGTCGTGACGTCGACCAGGCTTTGAGACTCCTTCTGGCAACTTGGTTGAGTTGTTTTTGACCAACCTTACGGGGCCAGTTTCCTGGCTAACACTTTGCACCTTCGGGTGATGATCATCACATTGTGATGTCTAATGCAGCAAACAACAACAACAACTAGCCTGCAGAAATTTTAAGTTGATGTTTGTTGTGAAAAAGGGGGTCGTGGACATAATCGGGACGGCTGCAGGTCAGCAAAATCTCAGTGCCCGATATTTTGGACCACATCCATGCTGTATATCTGTGCCGAAATGTAGGCCTATCTGATAAAGTCGGGACAAGCGTTTAATAGACCTCTCCCTAAAGTTGGGTCCATCATGAAAAATGTTTAGATCACGGATTTCGCTTATTATCCCACATATATATAATTTAGCCGCATATGGTTGTGCGGATTCTTACATCAAGTTTAAATTTTTAGTCGTTTCTTTCAATTCAGTTACGAACCAAAAACGTTTTCCAAATGTTTAGCACCAGTTTGGGGTAATTGGTGTGGATTGATTGTTACCATAATTGTTAACTGTCGGTGAACGACTTCGATTGAAATTCTAACCCCGTTTTGAGTTGGACTGGGCTGGGCTTATTCTAATGGAAGTCGGTCCCTATCCCATAAGCGACCTCCCACGAAAATTACCCTTACCCCAGGTAAGTTTATTACCCCAGGAAAATTAGCGGGTTTTGGCATCAAATTTTGTCCTAAATAATTTGCTTAGTCAATCTAATTCTAATCTTTGAATCCGAAAAGTCTTTTAAAATCCAGCCCGAACTTAAATATTCAATTTCCATATCTTCTTTTAGGTAAGCCAGAACTGATCTATTTTTCTCTACTTACCTATGTATTATAGTCAGGAAATGGTAATAGTAAATGTACTGGAATTGTATTATATTTTGTTGAATGAATGGTTAGTGACTTATAAATTGAGAACAAACATTGTAGAACAAACTGCTTTTTGCTATATATAAGCTACAAGTATATATATATCAAATGGTAAGATTCTGCCGTCTATAAAAGGTTTTGATAAAAAATTTTCAGGCGGCAGAATTTCTTATTATTTGGCACATTTGGAGTGCTCGAGTTGCTTGATCTGCTTACCGTATCTGGGTTCATTTGGCTATTAGCACTAAACGTAAGAAAGATCGCTTTTAATTTTAAAATTAAATTTTAAGAATTATGGCTTTATCCCCATAATGCTTTTCTGTGACGAGTCTTCAAGTTTTGTCTTAAATTTGGTGCCTTTGTGAAACCACTCCGTACCTCGGCGAGACTACTTTGTGCCTGGGTGAACAATCCAAATATCCTCCCATAACCACGAATACTTGCTCTCTAATAATTATAACAACCACGTAGCCATGAAGATATTCCTACTCGAGGCCGAGAACCTTACATGTACATATTGTACGAATCTAGAACACACACCACATATACACATACATTGCATTTCATAATACATACACAGCATACACTACATATAACAGGATTTGAAGTTTTTTCTCAGTACCGCTCTGCTCTGCGGACAAGCCGTTCTCATGTTGTTGTTGTAAATTTTCAATTTAATGACTAAAGTCCAGTAAATTCTGGTTTGAAAACCTGGTTTTATCCAGTTTCCTTTATCGACTTTTCTTTCCAGCACCTTCTATCTGTGTGTCTGCTGATGCTTAGCTGTTGGAAAAGCAACAAAATTCTGGTTCAAACTGGTCAAATCCTGCATCAAAGCAGTTCTAAGGCCAGTATAAAAGATTGGCCTAGATGTTTACGCTTTCAGTCCTAGTTCTGTTCTGCCTTCAGTGTGTTGCTCTTACTAAGCGTTCGTGTCTTTTGCTGACTATAGTTATCTGTGTGCTTTTGCCTGCTGATTCTTGGTAAGTTACTACATTTGCTTATTTACTCCACTCTTGTTTAGTTGGAGTTGATTCACTGGTCATCAAGCATGTAAGTTCCACTTTGGATCCAGGATTATGCGACGGAGGCGGCCCCCAGGGAAAAGATTTGCAGCCGGGAGGTCTGCCTCCAGAAGTTGAAAGAATTTTTATTTTTGCAATAAAATCAGTCTTCGAATCTTCAATTCCTTTCGGATTGAGGATTGAGATTAAAAACTTACATATTTTTGGGCAAAAACAAATTTTCTCCAAAAATCTGTTTCATTTCTAGTTTTTCTTCATGAACACAAAAAAGCATGCCGTTAATATATACGCAGAAAATCAGTGGAAGGTTCCGAATTTTTCGAAGGTTCCAAATAATTTTTCGTAACCTTCGGTCGGCTGGATCCGCCCCTGAGAAGTTTCGTTTCCTACATTTTGTACTTGATTTCATAAATTCGAGGGCGGTTATCTGTCTGTATCGGGTAGAATAGAGTTCTGGGTAGTCGTCAGATGTCGTGAAAGGTATTCAGGCTGGGGTCTGAAACCAGAATCAGGAAAAGGATGAACTGATGAAGGGTGTGAACTGTAAAACCAAGATTTGATGGTTTTTGATACTAGTTTTGAATATGCATTCTTGATCCTGGTCCTGTGAATGATTTTAAATGTGGTCCTGAGGGTCCCGGATCCTTGGTCATGGTCCATTCTGTAACTGTCACTCTGAAACTGGGGTGGTGTCTAAAAGTAGGACCAGGACCAAATTTCTATGCCAGGGGTCTAAAATCAGCATCTTCAGGAACAGATCCAAGACCAGGACCAAGGATCAAAAATTAGGATCCCCCCTCAGGGAGGTGACTAAAACCAGGATCAGGATCAGGATCCATTTCAGGATCAGGAGCGGGTGACTAAAAACAGGATCCATTTCAGGATCGGCTAAAAACTTCAGGATCGGGTTAGTAGTGGATCCTGATTTCAGGATCGGGTGTCTAAAAACAGGATCCATTTCAGGATCGGCTTGTAACTTAGGATCAGCTTCAGGATTGGCATAGAACTTCTTCAGGATCCGACACAGGGGTGGATCCTGAGTTTAGAGATCGAGTGTCTAAAAACAGGATCCATTTCAGGATCGGCTTGTAACTTCAGGATCCGCCCTTAAGTCAAATCCAGAACTTATAAGCCGATCCTGAAGTTACAAGCCGATCCTGAAATGGATCCTGTTTTTAGATACCCGATCCTGAACTCAGGATCCACCCCTGTGTCGGATCCTGAAGTTTTTAGCCGATCCTGAAATGGATCCTGTTTTAGTCACCCGATCTTGATCCTGAAATGGATCCTGATCCCGATCCTGGTTTTAGTCACCTCCCCTGAGAGAGGATCCCATTTTTGATCCTTGGTCCTGGTCTTGGACCTGGTCCTGAAGATGCTGATTTTAGACCCCTGGCATAGAAAAGTGGTCCTGGTCCTACTTTTAGACCCCACCCCAGTTTCAGAGTGTGACCAAGGATCCGAGACCCTCAGGACCACATTTAAAATCATCCACAGGACCAGGATCAAGAATGCATATTCAAAACTATGTATTTTTTGTAAAAAACATTTTGATGTGGAAAGATGGAAAGATTTTATTCCACACTTTCGGCTTTAAAAGTAGTCGACAGTTTGATCAACCTGGTTCTTTTCCTAAATGTGGCGCTTTGTAGTCCCGTTGACTGTCCTAAAAGTGCTGATTTTATATACACCCTTGGTCCTGGGGTTCTGGGGGTGTGTGTGGTCCGCGGGCGGTCCTGGTTTTAGACCCTTGTTTCTGGTCTTAATTGGGTCCTAGTTTTAGACCAATAGTCTGATTCCTGGTCAGGCCGGCAACCTGAACAGTGCTTTAACATGATGCATTCTGTTTTAAACTTGATTTGATATGAACTTGTGGTGATCCTGATCCTTAATTGTTAAGTCTTTGTGTTCTATTTCAGATTTGCACAATCGAAGTTCTCGATACGATAGATATGCCTCAGACCAGTGAGTTACACTACGTTGTGCAATTTGTTTATTATGTATACTGTATATATGCTAGGCACCAAGAAAAATAGTTGGATTCGCCGGAAATTGGATTAGCCTGAAATTGGATTAGCCTGAAGAAGTTGGATTAGCCGGATCACGCAAAGCAAAGGTTTTCAGAAAGACAATAAAATTGATTCTATAAAATTGCTATTCCTGTGCTCACGACAACAATTGGTTCCAAAAGACCGTGGATGCTGATTGTGCTGAAAGTGCTGATTGTGCTACATTACCAAAGCAGAATTATAGAATCTTAAAAATTTGTTTCAGAGAAAGCTCAAGCTGCTAAGGCTGCCGCTGGTGGTGCCCCTGGTGCCGGTGCTGAATCTAAAGTAAGTTCAGAATACGTATGTTTGTATATCCAAGGGGGGCCGCTACGCTGCGTGGAAGTCTTTCTAACTTAACTATTTTGCATCAGTTAAATATTGGTAGCCCCACACCTTAGCCAGTCAACAGCTATTTGATGCCTACCGCTACCCCCAATATATATATACTGAAATAAGCGGAGGTTCAGCAAAACTAGCCATTATTATTGGACTGCTGTGCATAGGTCCTCCCGAGGATGAGGTTCCGCGAACCTCATGCAATCTGTTATAAACGTAATTGCTGTCATCATGGTGAAAATTAAAGTCTGACCAAAAATTCTTGGAACCGAAATGTGAGCGGCTGTCCTGAGTTATCATTTGAAGGTAGTCTATACAATGTATATATTTTTCGAATCCTCAGGAACCCGAGATTTCGAAAATCCGAAAAATTCCGAAATTCCGGATTTCATTCACGGAAAATTTAAAATGTTTAGTTTTTCGCCAAATTTTTATTGCAATCAAAGTTTGGTTCTCACAGTCGAATAAAGCTGGTCCCGCTACACATTTTTGCTCCTAGAAGCTTTTCACGAAAATGCACCCAATTTCCGGAATTCCGGGTTTTCTAAATTACCGGATTTTAAAAATTTCTTCCAATACCGTCAAGATGGGTATCATTCGAAAGCTCTTGTCGAGCTGAACAACTTTTGTAATAGAACGAACTCGTGAAAATGCACTCAATTCCCGGAATTCGCGAAAACCGGATTTTCCGGATTTTAAAAATTTTCTCCAATACCCACAATATGGGTATCATTCGAGAGCTCTTGATGAGCTGAACAAATCTTGTAATAGAACCAATGTCTGAAAATGCACCTAAATCCCGGAATTCACATATTCGGATTTCACTCTAGCTTGGAAATTTTTCGTGAATTCCGAGAACTGGGCTCATTTCTGCAAGTTTGTTCTATTACAAGATTTGTTCAGCTCATCAAGAACTCTCGAATGATACCCATATTGTGGGTATTGGAGAAACTTTTTAAAATCCGGAAAATCCGGTTTTCGCGAATTCCGGGAATTGAGTGCATTTTCACGAGTTCGTTCTATTACAAAAGTTGTTCAGCTCGATGGGCAGCTTTCGAAATTGATACCACATCTTGAGGGCATTGGAGGAAATTTTTAAAATCCAGTAATTTAGAAAACCCGGAATTCCGGAAATTTGGGTGGATTTGCGTGAAAAGCTTCTGAGAGTAAATGTGTAGCGGGACCAGCCCTATTCGACTGTGAGAACCAAATTTTGATTGCGATAAAAATTTGGTGTAAAACTAAAAATTTTAAATTTTCCGTGAATGAAACCGGAATTTCGGAATTTTTCGGATTTTCGAAATCTCGGGTTCCTGAGGATTCGAAAAATATATACATTGTATAGGCTACCTTCAAATGATAACTCAGGACAGCCGCTCACATTTCGGTTCCAAGAATTTTTGGTCAGACTTCAGTTTTTTTGGTCTACTTCGTGAACTATAAATTGGTTCTACTTCGTGAACTATAATGAATACCTGCATGAATAATGTTTGCAACAGATTGCAAGCCCGATTCACACTAGGCAATTTATTTGCTAGCAGTTTAAGGGCAATGACAATGTCCCCAGCAATGCACCCATTCACGCTGCATCACCTAGATTGCCGGAAATGTGGCGGGATGTAATTAAACATTTTAATTCAGCGGCAATCTTACGCCGCTATATTTACGCATTTAATTGCTCACAGAGCTTGCTCCACTCTATAGTCCTAGCTAAGATTGCCGATTGACAGCAAAAATTGCGGCAATTTTTATATTCCCTTAAACAATAAATGGGCAATCTGTTGGCAATCTTATTGCCGGCAATTATTGCTTAAATCTGTTGGCACCTGGCTTAAGTGTTGCATTTTTGTTTCAGCCGCAAGGACAGCCTCAAGGCCAGCAGCAGGCCGAGGCAAAGGCGAAAGGTATGTGTAACACTCTTATCTCAGCAGCAACACCGAAATCTCCCGCAATGCAAAATTTGGGGTGTGGGTAAAAACCAGCCCCAGCTCCAGCCCCAGCCCCAGCCTCGCACCAGCCTAAGAAAAACCAACCCCTTCTCTCGGTGACCACTGTACACTAGAGATGAGGATTTTGTAGCTCGCGGCTCGGCTCGGCTCGACGAAGCCGAGGCAAGGCGTAGCCGGCAACAATTTGTCTCCCGAGCCGAGCCGAGCCGAGCCGGAGGAATTGAAACTCCGAGCCGAGCCGAGCCGAGCCGGCCCTATCATAAAATTTTAAGTTCACTGTAATTACTTCTGATTTTGCTCAGACAAAATAACCAATAAATTCAATGAATTCTATTTTTTGTTTTCAACTTTCAAATTTTTATTTTTTCTTTCTTCCTTGTCTTTATTCATACCTTCATCCCACGCCAACTTAGTTTAAACGTTAGGCTGTGATTGAAGTCAACCTATGTTTGGTGTAGTTAGAAAGAAACATTTTTACTTAATTATTTCAACTTATCATATTTGGTATTATCAAAAATATTACAATTAAAATTTGCATTGTCTTACTACTGTGGCTTTGGGTTTTGTAGCAATTTATGAGATAGCAGAAAAGGTTGTAAATTATATACCAGAAATACATACTACTAATTTAGAGTTTCAAATTATTCCGCATAATTTGACATTATTCTGCATTCAATTGACTACGATTATGGCTGCGATCGGCCGAGAGCAATTAGCGGTTTAAAATTTTTTTAAAATGATGTAAAAGAATTCTGAATTTTACTGCTGAGTTCTCAAGCATTTTGCAATTTATCGGATTATGCCTTTTCTCAAGACTGCGGAAAACATAAAGTTTTCTCGTGTTTTTTTCGGCGTTTATCAGTGGTTCCTTTCCACATTTGTATATATACATAGAATAAAATAATAAATTTTTAGCTAAAAAACATGAATGTGTTCCCGGTCGTGTACTCTACGAATTCCGAGGATGTTTGAAACCAAGTCAAAGTAAGCATCAACTTTGATAACTAGAATAACGTTTACGGAACCGTGAATTCTACGGCACTCTGGCACAAATTTTGGGTGTGGGTAAAAACCAGCCCCAGCTCCAGCCCCAGCCCCAGCCTCGCACCAGCCTAAGAAAAACCAGCCCCTTCTCTCGCTGACCACTGTACACTTTAAACTAAGGACTTTAACACATAGTTATGCATATGCATGTAGACAGTATATAAGGGTATGCGCTGTCCATTGTGCCTTATATACAGTCTGGTTTAACTTAGCCAAAATTTTTAGAGAAAGTTCAAATATATAACCTATATATAAACTAAAATAATTAAAATGACAGGAAATGATGTTGTGCGTGTATTACAAAGTTTGGGATCAGAATCTCGGAAGAATATTGAAAGTGGGTCGGCTCGGCTCGGCTCGGCTCGCCCAGCTTGAAATTTGAAATTTGACCGATTGCACCGAATTGTGTATTTTCCATGTTGTTTTTGACAAAAGACCTAAAACAGCTGTCTAGCTTTTGTGTACCATTGTGAATCACCAAAATTCCATTATTACCGAGACACTGCGAGCTGCAGAGTCCAACGATTATATACAAGGTTTAATGATATTGATATTTGGTAAATATATATTCTACGAAAGTGGGCGGGCACACATTCATGTTTTTTAGCTAAAAATTTATTATTTTATTCTATGTATATATACAATGTGGAAAGGAACCACTGATAAACGCCGAAAAAAACACGAGAAAACTTTATGTTTTCCGCAGTCTTGAGAAAAGGCATAATCTGATAAATTGCAAAATGCTTGAGAACTCAGCAGTAAAATTCAGAATTCTTTTACATCATTTTAAAAAAATTTTAAATCCTCTAATTGCTCTCGGCCGATCGCAGCCATAATCGTAGTCAATTGAATGCAGAATAATGTCAAATTATGCGGAATAATTTGAAACTCTAAATTAGTAGTATGTATTTCTGGTATATAATTTACAACCTTTTCTGCTATCTCATAAATTGCTACAAAACCCAAAGCCACAGTAGTAAGACAATGCAAATTTTAATTGTAATATTTTTGATAATACCAAATATGATAAGTTGAAATAATTAAGTAAAAATGTTTCTTTCTAACTACACCAAACATAGGTTGACTTCAATCACAGCCTAACGTTTAAACTAAGTTGGCGTGGGATGAAGGTATGAATAAAGACAAGGAAGAAAGAAAAATTAAAAAGTTGAAAGTTGAAAACAAAAAATAGAATTCATTGAATTTGTTGGCTATTTTGTCTGAGCAAAATCAGAAGTAATTACAGTGAACTTAAAATTTTGCGATAGGGCCGGCTCGGCTCGGCTCGGCTCGGAGTTTCAATTCTCCGGCTCGGCTCGGCTCGGCTCGGGAGAAATTGTTGCCGGCTCGGCTCGGCTCGGCTCGCCGAGCCGAGCCGAGCCGCGAGCCAAAATCCTCATCTCTAGTGTACAGTGGTCACCGAGAGAAGGGGTTGGTTTTTCTTAGGCTGGTGCGAGGCTGGGGCTGGGGCTGGGGCTGGAGCTGGGGCTGGTTTTTACACACACCCCAAATTTTGCATTGCGGGAGATTTCGGTAAAAATTGCTGCTGAGATAAGAGTGTTACACATACCTTTCGCCTTTGCCTCGGCCTGCTGCTGGCCTTGAGGCTGTCCTTGCGGCTGAAACAAAAATGCAACACTTAAGCCAGGTGCCAACAGATTTAAGCAATAATTGCCGGCAATAAGATTGCCAACAGATTGCCCATTTATTGCTAGTGTGAACAGTGTAAAAATTGCCAGCAATTTTGCTGTCAATCGGCAATCTTAGCTAGGACTAGGAGAGTGAGCAAGCTCTGTGGCAATTAAATACGTAAATATAGCGGCGTACAGATTGCCGCTGAATTAAAATGTTTAATTATCCGCTACATTTCCGGCAATCTAGGTGATGCAGTGTGAACGGGTGCATTGCTGGGGACATTGTCATTGCCCTTAAACTGCTAGCAAATAAATTGCCTAGTGTGAATCGGGCTTGCAATCTGTTGCAAACATTATTCATGCAGGTATTCATTATAGTTCACGAAGTAGACCAATTTATAGTTCACGAAGTAGACCAAAAAAACTAAAGTCTGACCAAAAATTCTTGGAACCGAAATGTGAGCGGCTGTCCTGAGTTATCATTTGAAGGTAGCCTATACAATGTATATATTTTTCGAATCCTCAGGAACCCGAGATTTCGAAAATCCGAAAAATTCCGAAATTCCGGATTTCATTCACGGAAAATTTAAAATTTTTAGTTTTACACCAAATTTTTATCGCAATCAAAATTTGGTTCTCACAGTCGAATAGGGCTGGTCCCGCTACACATTTTTACTCCTAGAAGCTTTTCACGAAAATGCACCCAATTTCCGGAATTCCGGGTTTTCTAAATTACTGGATTTTAAAAATTTCCTCCAATACCCTCAAGATGGGTATCATTCGAAAGCTCTTATCGAGCTGAACAACTTTTGTAATAGAACGAACTCGTGAAAATGCACTCAATTCCCGGAATTCGCGAAAACCGGATTTTCCGGATTTTAAAAAGTTTCTCCAATACCCACAATATGGGTATCATTCGAGAGCTCTTGATGAGCTGAACAAATCTTGTAATAGAACAAACTTGCAGAAATGAGCCCAGTTCTCGGAATTCACGAAAAATTTCCAAGCTAGAGTGAAATCCGAATTTGTGAATTCCGGGATTTAGGTGCATTTTCAGACATTGGTTCTATTACAAGATTTGTTCAGCTCATCAAGAGCTCTCGAATGATACCCATATTGTGGGTATTGGAGAAAATTTTTAATATCCGGAAAATCCGGTTTTCGCGAATTCCGGGAATTGAGTGCATTTTCACGAGTTCGTTCTATTACAAAAGTTGTTCAGCTCGATAAGAGCTTTCGAGTGATATCCATCTTGAGGGTATTGGAGGAAATTTTTAAAATCCGGTAATTTAGAAAACCCGGAATTCCGGAAATTGGGTGCATTTTCGTGAAAAGCTTCTAAGAGCAAAAATGTGTAGCGGGACCAGCTCTATTCGACTGTGAGAACCAAATTTTGATTGCGATAAAAATTTGGCGAAAAACTAAAAATTTTAAATTTTCCGTGAATGAAATCCGGAATTTCGGAATTTTTCGGATTTTCGAAATCTCGGGTTCCTGAGGATTCGAAAAATATATACATTGTATAGGCTACCTTCAAATGATAACTCAGGACAGCCGCTCACATTTCGGTTCCAAGAATTTTTGGTCAGACTTTAATTTTCACCATGATGACAGCAATTACGTTTATAACAGATTGCATGAGGTTCGCGGAACCCCATCCTCGGGAGGACCTGTGCACAGCAGTCCAATAATAATGGCTAGTTTTGCTGAACCTCCGCTTATTTCAGTATATATATATTGGGGGTAGCGGTAGGCATCAAATAGCTGTTGACTGGCTAAGGTGTGGGGCTACCAATATTTAACTGATGCAAAATAGTTAAGTTAGAAAGACTTCCACGCAGCGTAGCGGCCCCCCTTGGATATACAACATACGTATTCTGAACTTACTTTAGATTCAGCACCGGCACCAGGGGCACCACCAGCGGCAGCCTTAGCAGCTTGAGCTTTCTCTGAAACAAATTTTTAAGATTCTATAATTCTGCTTTGGTAATGTAGCACAATCAGCACTTTCAGCACAATCAGCATCCACGGTCTTTTGGAACCAATTGTTGTCGTGAGCACAGGAATAGCAATTTTATAGAATCAATTTTATTGTCTTTCTGAAAACCTTTGCTTTGCGTGATCCGGCTAATCCAACTTCTTCAGGCTAATCCAATTTCAGGCTAATCCAATTTCCGGCGAATCCAACTATTTTTCTTGGTGCCTAGCATATATACAGTATACATAATAAACAAATTGCACAACGTAGTGTAACTCACTGGTCTGAGGCATATCTATCGTATCGAGAACTGATTGTGCAAATCTGAAATAGAACACAAAGACTTAACAATTAAGGATCAGGATCACCACAAGTTCATATCAAATCAAGTTTAAAACAGAATGCATCATGTTAAAGCACTGTTCAGGTTGCCGGCCTGACCAGGAATCAGACTATTGGTCTAAAACTAGGACCCAATTAAGACCAGAAACAAGAGTCTAAAACCAGGACCGCCCGCGGACCACACACACCCCAGAACCCCAGGACCAAGGGTGTATATAAAATCAGCACTTTTAGGACAGTCAACGGGACTACAAAGCGCCACATTTAGGAAAAGAACCAGGTTGATCAAACTGTCGACTACTTTTAAAGCCGAAAGTGTGGAATAAAATCTTTCCATCTTTCCACATCAAAATGTTTTTTACAAAAAATACATAGTTTTGAATATGCATTCTTGATCCTGGTCCTGTGGATGATTTTAAATGTGGTCCTGAGGGTCTCGGATCCTTGGTCACACTCTGAAACTGGGGTGGGGTCTAAAAGTAGGACCAGGACCACTTTTCTATGCCAGGGGTCTAAAATCAGCATCTTCAGGAACAGGTCCAAGACCAGGACCAAGGATCAAAAATTAGGATCCCCCTCAGGGAGGTGACTAAAACCAGGATCGGGATCAGGATCCATTTCAGGATCAAGATCGGGTGACTAAAACAGGATCCATTTCAGGATCGGCTAAAAACTTCAGGATCCGACACAGGGGTGGATCCTGAGTTCAGGATCGGGTGTCTAAAAACAGGATCCATTTCAGGATCGGCTTGTAACTTCAGGATCAGCTTCAGGATCGGCTTATAAGTTCTGGATTTGACTTAAGGGCGGATCCTGAAGTTACAAGCCGATCCTGAAATGGATCCTGTTTTTAGACACCCGATCCTAAACTCAGGATCCACCCCTGTGTCGGATCCTGAAGAAGTTCTATGCCAATCCTGAAGCTGATCCTAAGTTACAAGCCGATCCTGAAATGGATCCTGTTTTTAGACACCCGATCCTGAAATCAGGATCCACTACTAACCCGATCCTGAAGTTTTTAGCCGATCCTGAAATGGATCCTGTTTTTAGTCACCCGATCCTGATCATGAAATGGATCCTGATCCCGATCCTGGTTTTAGTCACCTCCCTGAGGGGGATCCTAATTTTTGATCCTTGGTCCTGGTCTTGGATCTGTTCCTGAAGATGCTGATTTTAGACCCCTGGCATAGAAATTTGGTCCTGGTCCTACTTTTAGACACCACCCCAGTTTCAGAGTGACAGTTACAGAATGGACCATGACCAAGGATCCGGGACCCTCAGGACCACATTTAAAATCATTCACAGGACCAGGATCAAGAATGCATATTCAAAACTAGTATCAAAAACCATCAAATCTTGGTTTTACAGTTCACACCCTTCATCAGTTCATCCTTTTCCTGATTCTGGTTTCAGACCCCAGCCTGAATACCTTTCACGACATCTGACGACTACCCAGAACTCTATTCTACCCGATACAGACAGATAACCTCGAATTTATGAAATCAAGTACAAAATGTAGGAAACGAAACTTCTCAGGGGCGGATCCAGCCGACCGAAGGTTACGAAAAATTATTTGGAACCTTCGAAAAATTTGGAACCTTCCACTGATTTTCTGCGTATATATTAACGGCATGCTTTTTTGTGTTCATGAAGAAAAACTAGAAATGAAACAGATTTTTGGAGAAAATTTGTTTTTGCCCAAAAATATGTAAGTTTTTAATCTCAATCCTCAATCCGAAAGGAATTGAAGATTCGAAGACTGATTTTATTGCAAAAATAAAAATTCTTTCAACTTCTGGAGGCAGACCTCCCGGCTGCAAATCTTTTCCCTGGGGGCCGCCTCCGTCGCATAATCCTGGATCCAAAGTGGAACTTACATGCTTGATGACCAGTGAATCAACTGTAACTAAACAAGAGTGGAGTAAATAAGCAAATGTAGTAACTTACCAAGAATCAGCAGGCAAAAGCACACAGATAACTATAGTGAGCAAAAGACACGAATGCTTAGTAAGACGCAACACACTGAAGGCAGAACAGAACTAGGACTGAAAGCGTAAACATCTAGGCCAATCTTTTATACTGGCCTTAGAACTGCTTTGATGCAGGATTTGACCAGTTTGAACCAGAATTTTGTTGCTTTTCCAACAGCTAAGCATCAGCAGACACACAGATAGAAGGTGCTGGAAAGAAAAGTCGATAAAGGAAACTGGATCAAACCAGGTTTTCAAACCAGAATTTACTGGACTTTAGTCATTAAATTGAAAATTTACAACAACAACATGAGAACGGCGTGTCCGCAGAGCAGAGCGGTACTGAGAAAAAACTTCAAATCCTGTTATATGTAGTGTATGCTGTGTATTATGAAATGCAATGTATGTGTATATGTGGTGTGTGTTCTAGATTCGTACAATATGTATATACATGTAAGGTTCTCGGCCTCGAGTAGGAATATCTTCATGGCCAGATTACGTGGTTATTATTATTAGAGAGCAAGTCTTCGTGGTTATGGGAGGATATTTTGATTGTCTCACCCAGGCACAAAGTAGTCTCGCCGAGGTACGGAGTTGTTTCACAGAGGTACCAAATTTAAGACTAAACTTGAAGACTCGCCATAGAAAAGCATTTAGGGATAATAATTCTTAAAATTTTAATTTTAAAATTAAAAGCTATCTTACGTTTAGCGCTAAGAGCCAAATGAACCCAGACACGGTAAGCAGATCAGCAGCTCGAGCACTCCAAATGTGACAAACAGTAAGAAATTCTGCCGTCTGAAAAATTTTTATCAAAACCTTTTATAGACTGCAGAATCTTACCATTTGATATATACACTTGTAGCTTATATATACCAAAAAGCAGTTTGTTCTACAATTTAGAAGTCACTTTTTTATCCATACGCCCCACTCCAGTAGGAGGTTCTCCCGTTAGGAGCAGTGCCAGCTGAATTCTGAATTTTTTAATTTTGCCTGTGGGTTAAAGCTGACACCGAGTAAATGTCTTTACAATTACCCGAGGCGTTTACCAAGGCTGGAGATTTGCCCATCACCGTCTGTGTGATGAACGCACCTCGGCAGCTCCACTCGAAGGCGGCCGCCCCTTAACTCTCAGAAAACTGATGACAGGGGGGATAACAACTATACCTGGTGCCGACTGGCGCCAAAATCAGCAGATTCAAAATCGATGTCCTCTTGTCCCCTTGGGACCATTAGTGAGATTTAGCATTTTCAAATACAAGACAGACCATACACGACAAGTTACATTATAGTCACAATCTACAGTCAACAGCATATAGATTTGTAATTCTTCCTTTTAATTATGTTTTGTTGTTGTTGTTGTTTTGCTTTCCAATATTCTGAACTTAAACTTCAGAAGAAATTTTTAGAGCATGTTCATTCCGTCTGCAAAAAAATTGTAAAAGACAAAGCAGCAAGCAGCCATGAAAAATAGCAGTATAAGTATATGTGTAATGAAGTTAGTGAGATCTGAATCTCAATCCACTTTAAACTTGATCACACGGAAGGTTAGCACGTCCACTTATCGAAGCAGACTTGGATACTGGATTTCTGAAAGGTGGTTTGTCCAAAATCAGGAATTCCCTGTTGCCAACCTTTGTCGGAGTCTTCTTTGTGAGTTCGTTTGATGCACTGGATTCCAGCAGATCAGCAAGAGGGGTCAGCACTTGCTTCGACTTGATCGCCGGATTTCTTTGTGAGTTCGTTTGATGCACTGGATTCCAGCAGATCAGCAAGAGGGGTCAGCACTTGCTTCGACTTGATCGCCGGATTGATGATGAATCTTCCAAATCCTGATCAGAACTTACCTTAATTGGTCCTGACCTAATCCTTGTGATGAGTTCCGGTATGGCAATCGCGCCTGGTTTTAGAAGACAATCGCGCCTCTTTACACAACACTAAGATTCTAAGTTTAGCACGCCAACTATTTATTATGATTGGTACAATTATAATAGGTACACTTCAAAATGATGAGAATTAAGATACAATAAGAGTTATTACTAGGGATCGTTACACGTTGTGCAAAACAGATACAAATACAGTTCAGTACAGTGTTCAACTACTGTACCAGAGTTGCCAGTTAACGGTTGTTTGGTACGATTATTAATATTATCCTAATTTAGGACATGTATTACCCAATTTATGTAAATATAGGGACAAGGTTCAGCGGTACCTCTTCTTCTTCTCTTACTCGAACTTGGTCTCTATTATCTAATTGTCTCCAATACTCTACCAACTAATGTCTATATGCTTTCTTGTGTGCCTATATGCTTGTGCTGTGCGACTCTTTATCCGTCCTTACAAACGGATTACCAAACTACAACCAATGAAACTACAAGTCAACAATTATTAATTGAATTAAAAATGGGGTCGGTCTGTGGGTGAGTCCCCGAATGTTGGACACTGCTTTCCCGAAGGTCCGCTCCAACACCTAGACAGGGTTACTATACGGAAATGTCTTTTGAGGAAAGATAGAAAGTGGGGGATTTCCTGGTTCTGTCTTACCTAATCCTAATTAACAAAATTTAGGACCGTTCAACAAATCAGATGGTTTCTTCTGTCTTCAAGCTGGTGAACACTGGCTGAATTCTAAGCTCAAACCAGAGACGAAGGGAGCGAAGCTCCGAAAGCAATGGTGGAGAAAGGGGTGAAATTGGCCATTTTTGGGCAGAAAGTTCTAGAGTTAATGTTGCAACGCTTTCCGTAAGATTATGGTTCCCAACTTGAAATCAAGTGCCTGCGAAGTCGTCTCTGATCTTGACCTTAGCTGCGTTCTAATTCCACAATGTACCTACAGTGATAGGTTCCACAAATCGGCGACTGACAAAGTTCACGTCCTGGGATCACTTCCGGATCCAACAATCTTAGATAAGCACGCAATGAATCTGACTACGGGTCCTTCGACTAGACTGAACGCTTACACTGACTGCTCCAAACTGGATAGCTCACGACTTCGAATCCTGATCAGTGACTGTCCGCGCACCTGAATCAAATGGGTTAAAACCCATTAGTACAAAATTATGGTGCGGGAATCGAACCCAGCAACCATTACTCGTTCTTTCGCTTTCCAGGCCCAAAATGCGTATTTTGGGCTTATTTTGGACTTGTGGGTTGATAAAATGACTCGAAAAGGTATAGAAATTAATCACTTTCACATTAACGACTTTTCTTGTGAGTTTGGCTATTTCTGACTGTTTATTTGCACGAAATGGGCCTTCTTGGACATTTTTAACTTAAAATTGACTGAATTTGATTGAACTTAATGTAATCTTCTGAATAGTTAAAGGTATCCGGACAGCACTTCCGATTTTGGCCTGATTTGGCCGGATTTTGTTGATTTACCACGGGAACTAGGCTTATTTCCCGTGGTCAACTGAATATCTTGCATATCTTCGAAACTTGGCCTTTAGAGTGACTTTCAGAGATTGGAAGATGGTCAATTTGCTGCTTACTTGCTGTGATTAAACTAACTACTGCTTATCTATTTATTTATATTAAATTACCGAAGCTTACGTAACACTAAACCAAGAATTAATGGCTACTGGCTATAAACTTAAAAATTTCCCTACTTGATTGTTTCTTTGTTTCAATTAACTAACTAATGAAAAATTATAGTTACCAGGCTGTTTTTGAGTGAGTTTTCGTATGTAGTTAAATTTAGTTAGTTTGTGCAAAAATGCAAAAACTCACTCACTCACTGTCTCAGCAGCCATTCTACGCAGTCCCTACTTACCGACCTACCGAACTACTTCTACTTCTAAGTCTACCCCCACCTATCCTAGTGCCCTAACAGGGGACGTACCGAACCGCTATTCGATCCGGCGCTGGCAACCCCAGCAGCCAGCCGAGTGGAAGTCGCAAGTACAACCACCCTTTCACACGAGCACAGGTCAGTACCATACGTGTGCTTGGGGGGGGGGGGGTTTGGGGGGGGGTTTCACCCCCCCCAGACCTGAGCTCACCCCCCCCAGAGGGGTCCCTCACCCCCCCCCCAGAATCCGGATTTTTCCGGTAAAAAACCGGAAAAATCCGGTTTTTCGGCGGCCTTCGACCGCCCTTCACCCCCCCCAGAACTTCCCCTCCTGCACATGTCTGGTCAGTACTCGTGCAAAACTGGCATATAAATTAGCAAAACTTTGATGAACACGAATTTGAACAAAAGTTACATATTCTTGTAGAGCTTGAAAAACTGAACATTTTTACCCTTACAGTATCAAAAAGTCTTCAGTAATTAGTGAGAAAAACATAATTAAACTTGAGTAATACCTGCGCAGATTGTGTTCTGCGCAGGCTTAACATTTCTGTGTTAATGTTAACTCGATTACGTTAAGTGGTTAATGAAAATTAATTATGATAAAATTTACATCATTTTGTAGAGCTTGAAGAGCTGAACATTTTTCTTTTTTAAACAGATCAAACCGTCCAGCTGTTCGTGAGAAAATCATGATCAAAGTTTGTGTCCACATATGCGTAATTTGTACATACAGTGTATTATTTCAATGCACACGTGCTGGGTTGCCAAGTTGCTGTCGTACATAAGCTAGCTTGAACTAGTTCTAATTATAACACTGTTTGGCTCAACTGGATGAGCATTGGATTCTTAATCCAAAGGTCCTGAGTTCGAATCTCAGCACGGGTTTATTCCTTTTCTTTTAGATTTAGTTCATTCTTTTACTTTTCAAGACTGAACATCATAGCTGACATAATTTAAGTGTTTAAGGTTGCGAAACATGGACCAATAACCATTTTAGAGCAAGAAGACCAATACACCTGTCCTAACTACGGCTAACTACACCGGTCAGGCATTAATTTACCAACACAACAAAACTACAATTGTTTTCTAGACTAAAACTAAATAAATTGCTAATCCGCTAATCGGACGTCTGATGTAAAGCATTTGACTATAGCGAATTTCATGTTACTTTGAGCTTCGTTCTCGATACGGTTCTGATTCGGGTTTATGGATTCCATGAATGCGGCTCATCCGTCCCCTAATCGCAGGGCTACCTACACGGATGACCGGAAACCCAACAGATTTACAGACCTATTGGGGTCCCCGTGACCCTAGGCTGCAAACTTATTCCAAACCACCAAATATTCCAATATTTTCGTGCAAAATTTACACTACGTTTACTCCAAAAATAACATTTTCGCGTCACATATGCATCTAAGTTTTTAAACCTTATGAAAACTTAATTATTGACGGTTAGGGGACAAATTGCTACTCAATTTGGCCCAATTCCTGCCTAATGTCTGAGTATTTACGCATTCATTCTAGCAATTCCAAAACCCTTATCGAACAAAGGGAGTTTACATGGTATGCCCTCATTCACACTCACAGTCACACAATTTCTGTCTAAAATTCACACTCTAGAAATGGGGTTAACCTTGGAACCTCACAACCCATGAGGGGTTTACCCAAGAAGTCAATTTTACGTAAATTTTTGGGGTCACATTCACACCACACTCATGCCAGCAATTACACGGATAACTAAACAACATAACACAAATCCTGTCACTTCCCTATCTAAATCTATCTACTTTTGTATGCACATTTTGGGTAATTGGCTTAGTTATTAATTTGACTTCCATCTTCCAAATTTCCTACTTAAGATGAACTTTGAGAGTTTGCTAGAAATCGAAACTTGAAAACTTTGTGTGACTTTTGGGAAAGCTTGAACCAGTAATAATTGCTCAGGCAATTATTACTGAAATAACTACAAACACAGTGGACAGCTTCCACTTAATTAAATTAACTACGGGGAAGTCGGCCATTCCCCTCAAGACAGCTCAATAATTAGTTGTTTAAAACAATCCTGATTTTTAAATCCTAATAATTTTAGATAAGCCGACCTAAAGCTAAAATAAAACAGTTATAATTAAGCATAAAATCTTAATTTTTGAGCGCCTTCCTGACGAATATGGCCGGCAATTCCTAATTGCCGGCTGTGGGGAGAATTAGTTCCTAGCCTTAACTCAGTTCTGATTTGAGGTCGTATCCAAGGGACCTCCTAACTCAACTCAGGGGAGGGTCCCCACTCAAAGTCCCAAATCTTCATTAAAACCTCGAAAACTAAAGAAAAAAGATAAAAATTGGGCATAAAGCCCCTACTAAGAATTAAGGCCAATTAGGCCGTGGCTTGGTGGTATTTTAACAGTAAAGGTTTAATGCCCGAAGGCCGAATAAAAAGGAAATTTAGGCCAAAAGGGGCCTCCTGCAAAGTCCTACAATGCGTTCCTAAAGTGCGATTTCTGGCCGAGCATAATGCGCTCATGTGGCCCTCAACGTGTGGTGTTTGCTGTCGTGCTCAGATCATCTCCTCTAACCTGTGTGGGTCAGAGGAGGTCCCTAACTCGCGCCCTAAAGGGAATAAAGTACGCTTTTATTCCTGGCCAAAACGCTGGCACAACGGGAAACGCACTGAATTTGGGGGGAGAAAACCGACCGCTTTCGGCCGGACCTGAAGCAAACACTGGTTAGAATTTTGAATCCTCCAGTGAGCTGACAGGAGTCTGACAGCTCACTGAACACTTTGACCTCTGGGCGGACCTCATTGATTTGAGGGAGAACTTCCAGAAACTTCTAGAAGTTTCGGGAAGCTCCCTATCTTAAAACATGTGCCCGACGCGGGCTGGCGAAGCGGCTGGTCCGCTGGAGGCTGAATTAATGAGAAAAAGGGATTATGGCCCTCCAACTAACCCCTTTTTTGATGAATTTCCCAAGCTGAATTTTGGGGAAACTTTCTATACTTTTTGGTTAACAAGTAAAGGTAACCAAAGGGGAAACTTCCTGCTTAAAAATAAATTTTCGTGAATTGAAAAATAAAATAGTACGAACTAAAGGCCTCTCGGGACCCATTTTGAAAAACTAAATATTAAGCGTGAATTTGACCACATTATTTACTAAATTTTATGTTTATTATTTTTAGGCGCTCCCTTGTTTCCAAGCCCCTTTCTTTCCTCTTGGGCTTGGCCTTTCGGCCGAAAACAAGGGACGCCGCTCGTTAATCCTAGCAACAATTGCTCTCTCCCTCGCTGAAACTCTATGTTTCCAACAAGAGAATCAAAACGCCAATTGTTGCCCAAAAATGTGCATAGAGAGAACCACGTAATTTTCGCAAACTGAAAGTTAGATATTATTGTTCTACGTACTTAACTTCCTAAGATAAACTAATTTTTATTTTGTTTTATTTATTTGGGAGAGGGGGTTAAGCCCCCTCCGATCTTATTATTACACCTAAGGTGTATACTAACTCCTTCCTTCTGCAAGGCAATTCTTTGTTGGGAGAGGGCCAACAGAGGCCCAGCCGAATGAATGAAAAGGTGAATGGGCGTAACAACACGTGACTATTACGCCTTAACATAAAGGTCACAAAAGGCCCATATTATGAAATCAAAACGTAACTAACCCAAACTTTTTTGACCCATATCTTTCGCAACATTGGGAGTTAAGAGACCGGGCTTGGATTTTCGGAACCGGAAAAGAATTGCCTTTCAGATGAGCCTAAACTATATTTTCACCAAAAATCTCAAAAATTAATTAATTACTACCTAATTATCGCAAATTAAGCCTAACTAACACATATGAACTCCAATTACTATTATCTTAGCTAACGAACGAATTATGACTTTTTATTAAACCATCTTCCAATATTTGCGCTTACTGGCAATATAAAACGTTTTTTAAACAGAATTCTCCTGCTAAATTACTAGTTATTTTGTAATATTTTCCTTTGTATCGGTTTTCTTCTGTACTTTTGAATTATTTTAATTGAATTTCGATGCACTTCTTGACAATGGGAGGCCTTATTCATGACCTGGGAAAAGTACCCTCCGTTACCTGACAAAAGCGATGATTGGGCCTATTACTGACCCGGGAAGGGTAACGACCCCTCCATTATTAGTTGGCGAACCTAATTAACCCCTATTAAGCTGTATTCCGCTGAGGTTCTATTCCATCATAAGTCATTTGGGTGGGTTATAGTGCTGCTTCTTGCCTTATTTTCTAACCACACTAGAACCTATGTCACTATTCGTGAATTTCTGGGTGTTTCGAACCAACTGGCAACTCTGGTAATTACATGACAAGTATTTTCATACAATTGCTTGGACGTTTCACTATTCACATTCAGGATCTTGCAGGCACATAGCTTACAACCAAGACATCAGATAATTCAACTAAGATTCACAATCCATAACAATTGAGCATTTCTGTCATTTTTTAGTTTCATTTTGGTTTCCACATTGTTCAAGACAAAAGCTTCGCTATGGAGACTTGGCGGCTGATGTAAAACTATAAAGGCTCTCAAATCTGCTTTCTTATTTTGGTATGAATAAGCGATAGATAACGTATTAATTAATTTGAAATTCTAGAGCATAATCTACTAATTAATGATACGTTATTAGTTAAACCTTCAAATTTAGCTGGCGAGAAAGAACAAACATAAACTTAGCAAGATGAGTGAAGAAAAGAGTCAGAGTTGGAGTGGTCGTGATTATAAGGTTGTGGTTATAATCCCCAATGAACTCTGCATCGAGATAGTTGAAGACCAGGATCAGGATTTGGTGTCGGAGATGATTTGAGGATGAGCTGATGGAAAACATTGAGGAATATTGAGGCCAAATAATGATATTTAGATTGAGATCAAAGATGAGCATTTTCGTTGAAGTTCCTTCCAACTGCATGATTCGGCATATCATGAACTGTGACAACTGAGAATTTTGTATAGATCACCAGGGTCTAATGGGAAATGAGACAGGGATAGGTTTTAGGCTACACAGCCAAAGGTTAAGGTATGAATGATAGCAATAGTTCACCCAAGTCCAACTTCAAAACTGCAAACTTATGTCCCTTAGTTCTAAATCGGGTTGATGAAACTTTGTATAATCAACACGCCAGCAGCGCAGTAGAGGAGCAGATCCCTCTAGAAGTCACTAACCACTCATTCAACAAAATATAATACAATTCCGGTACATTTACTATTTATTACTATTCCCTTTGCTATATATAGCAGAGATGGAACCGGGTCACCGGGTCACCGGGTCACTTTTTGTACCGGGTCACCGGGTCACCGGGTCACTTTTTGTACCGGGTCACCGGGTCACCGGGTCAAGAGCTTCGACCCGGTCTTGACCCGGTTTTCTGAATTTACCTCAAATTTTTGAAATTTTTGACTTACCAAGCTAAAATTTTAGCTTAAATTTTTGTTCAATGTCCAATATTAATTGGCTTTTTCTATATTTTAGTCTTGAGCATTTTTGCAGCTTGATGTTATTTGAATCTTTCTGTCTCTGGCAAATTATTGTCTAGCTTTTATAGGTTTTATGATTATTGCAGAACTGCATTCAGTAAAAAATGTTTTTCAGATTATTTTCGAAACCAAGGTAAACGTTGAAGTAAGTGAACAATTCAATTTAATTTACTTTAACGCAATACATAATGAAAAACCAAATTTTTAAAGTATATGCTCCGTGTTAATGGACAAATGTTAGACAGTTAGTGGCATATTAGAACTACAAAATTATCGGATAAATTGGTGTTGCAATTAATTTAGAAAAAGCTACAGCTACCATCAAATGCATTTTAAAAAAACCTACAGCAAATGTATGTATGTCATAGTTATTCTTTTCGGGGTGGTGATGGAACACGGAAGCCAAAAATTTAGCGTTCTTAGGCAAAATCAAAATTTTTTGGCAGATTTTGGAATTTTCTGGAAAACCGGGTCACCGGGTCAGGGCTCTACCGGGTCACCGGGTCACCGGGTCAAGCCTAAGTGACCCGGTTCCATCACTGATATATAGGCTATAATACATAGGTAAGTAGAGAAAGATAGATCAGTTCTGGCTTACCTAATAGAAGATATGGAAATTGAATATTTATGTTCGGGCTGGATTTTAAAAGACTTCGGATTCAAAGATTAGAACAGAATGACTAAGCAAATTGTTTAGTACAAAATTTGATGCCAAAACCCGCTCGAGGGTAAGGGTGATTTTCGTGGGAGGTCGCTTATGGGATAGGGCCCAGGCCCCGACTTCCATTAGAATAAGCCCAGGTCCAACTCAAAACGGGGTTAGAATTTCAATCGAAGTCGTTCACCGACAGTTAACAATTGTTAGTAACAATCAATCCACAACAATTACCCCAAACTGGTGCTAAACATTTGGAAAACGTTGTTTGGTTGAACTGAATCGAAAGAAACGACTAAAAATTTAACCTTGATGTATGATAGAATCCGCACAACCATATGCGGCTAAATACATGTGGACAATAAGCGAAATCCGTGATCTAAACATTTTTCATGATGGACCCAACTTTAGGGAGAGGGCTATTAAACGCTTGTCCCGACTTTATCAGATAGGCCTACATTTCGGCACAGATATACAGCATAGATGTGGTCCAAAATATCGGGCACTGAGATTTTGCTGACCTGCGGCCGTCCGATTATGTGCACGACCCTCTTTTTCACAACAAACATCAATTTAAAATTTCTGCAGACTAGTTGGTACGCTGATTAGGTTAATGTGTCCCAATCTGTAAAAAATGCCAGACAGCTCAGCTCTAGCTTATACACATCTAAGGGAATTAATCTCAATCAATAAATTTCTGAATTTTTATTAAAGGAAAGAAAATTTTAATCCGGTGCTAGCTATGAGGCTGTAATTTGACATACCTATATACAGATGCCCTATACCCTATAGGCAAGAGTGCATAATTGTACTATATATAAGAAGAAGAGTAAGCCACTAGAGGGCTCCTCTTCTTGGCATTGCGTAACGGTGCTATGTTACGCCCACAATACGCGAATGTTCCCCCGTTTGGTGGGGGGTAGCTCTCTTCGACAAAGCATACGCCCCTCCGTTTTGGTGGGAGGGGGTAGCAGAAAAGAGGTCCCCGTTTGGTGGGGAGGGGGGGGGGGTAGCCAACAGCCAATCAGATTGCAGAGACCTCCTCCCTGTTTGGTTGGGGGGGGGGGGGTAAGAGAAGAGGATTACGGTAGTTTTTGTTCTATTCGCAAATGGGTCCCCGTTTGGGGGGGGGTAGCAAAGAGAGGTCCCCGTTTGGTGGGGAGGGGGGTAGCAATGAAAGGTCCCGTTTGGTGGGGGGAGGAGATAAAATAGGTCCTCGTTTGGGGGGGTCTCCAACAGCCAATCAGATTCATCCAATCTTAACCTGACTTGGCGACCCTCCCCTCCAAACGGGGACCCCATTCTGCCTACCCCCCCCCCCACCAAACGGGACCCATTTTGCATACCCCCCACCAAACGGGGACCCCTTTTGTCTACCCCCCTCCCGCCAAACGGGGAGGGTAGAGTTGGGACCGGTTCCAATTTTCAAAACCGGTTCCGGTTCTAGAGTACCGGTTCCGGTTCCGGTTCCGGTTCTAGCTTCCGGTTCCCGGTTCCAAGTACAAAATTCGTAGTTACATTTTAACATTATTTAATATTGGATGCAGGCTCCCAGCAAGGGTTATACAATCAAAATTATAAAGCAATATTGCAAAACAATTGGAATAGGTAATGCGATAATAACCAACTGGGTTTAACTTTTTTGTTTACTTTGAATTTTAAAGTTTTTGCCTTATTGAATTTGTTCCATTACAAATGCTGTTACTATATGCACAACATACACTAAAACTTGTAAAAAAATCAAAACTTTAGTATGGTCGAGCAAATTGTTTCGACAATTAACGGTGAGATTCTACTGTGCATCTACATGCAGACAGCGCCTTCTGAACAGAATCTTGTAAAACTGTACAACGTTTCAGTAAAACGTACTGAGAATTGAGATATACTGGAGCTTAAATTTTTTATTTCTTCAAAAGGAGTACAGTGTCTCTAAAGAAGCAAATAGTTTCCAAAAAATTTAAATGCATTTAAAATATTTAAAAGCTGAAATTCATATATATTAAAGTTATATTTAACGAAGAAATGTACAGTCGCTTGATTAAACAAAATAGCTAACAGATTACTTCAACAGGTTGTTCATTACTTGAACTTTGATTGACTTTCGTCTCAGATGCCGTGCTTAAAAAGGAGAAATTAAGTACTCAAATTTCGAAGTTTTCTACTCCTGTAAAATTTACTACTTTACTACTTTTTTCAAAAATATTGCTTCAATCTTGCTTGCTGACAACACCACCTTCCATTTACCAATTTTTTGAGAAGATATACTCAATTTCCGACTACATCCCATCGGGCTCTCATCTTTTCTATGAGGTTAATATTCAGATATGTAAGCTGGTTAAAGTTTTCATTCGCGTCCGTATCGGTCACGTCTGAACGAAAGTGCCCATGTTTCATCAATTACAATTGGAATTTTAGAACAGAAAATTTCAACAATTCGTTAAAATTAATTTAGAGACATTTTCACAACTGCATTTTGTGAAACACACAAAATTACTTACAAAATTTGAAAAATCAGAAGCATAAAAACAAAAAATTACTAAATTCCAGAATAAAGGAAGTAGATTTTTCCCTTGTAATATTTTTCAAGTATGTTTAACATTTAATTTTTGTCTTAACTCAGATGGGATAATGTAACTAATGTTGAGTCAAAGAAATATTTGAAATTTCTCTTAATTCTATGCCTCGGCTTCAGCGAAAGCTGAAACGTGCCTCGATCACCTGAAAAGGGTAAGTGGGGAGTTTGTGTCACCTTCAGTGGAAGCTGAATCTATGTATGTCGTTTCCAGTTTAGGCTCTAAATTTATTGTATGGACCTTCAGCTTCAGTTTCAGTGCCAATAATTGTACCTTCATCTCACGTTTAGTTTGAAATTCTTAATTATTATCAGTCTCATTCTACATTTCGCCTTCAGGTCTAAATTTGTTTAGTTTCAGTTCAAACTAGATTTTTAGTTTCAATTTCAGTCACTAGTTTAAAAAAGATAATATGAATGAATGGCAACACTGAATGGCAACCACAAATTCCAGCATTTGCAAAATTTAAACTCCTGCAAAAATTAGTTCAAGTCCATTTTGAAGAGTGGAACCGGCCGGTTCCAAATCCTACCGGTTCCGGTTCCGGTTCCGGTTCTAAAATTCCTTCCGGTTCGGTTCCGGTTCCGGTTCCGGTTCCAACCGGTTCTAATGGAACCGGTCCCAACTCTAGGGGAGGGGGCATGCTTGTCGACCCCCCCCCCCACCAAACGGGGGAACATTCGCGTATTGTGGTCGGAGCACCGTTACGCAGTGCCAAGAAGAGAAGCCCTCTAGTGGCTTACTCTTCTGCTATAATATAAAGGAATAAATTATGGACTCTTGCTATAGGTGTACTCATTTGTCCCCAAAGGCAGTTATTTCTGTTGTCTGAAAAATACCAACTTAAATCCTCAAAAATTGGCAAAACCGCCACTTTTAGTAAATGCCAAATGGCAACCTTGAAGCTACGGTCAATTAGCCAGCAAAATTTTTTCTGGATAGTTGTGAAAAGTGGGGATCGTGTACAGTAACGTGAACGTGAACCCTGAACACGATCTAAGATCTCGGTATCGATATAGCTTTGACTACACACATGCGCTATGTCTGTACTAATCCTGGGCTTATTCTAGTGGCGGAGGGGCCCATAACCGACCTACCCCTCCCCCTAAAATAGCTCACCCAACACCAAAGTGTGCCCCTTTTGTAACCAAATTTTGCCCTGAAAAATTCGCTCAGGCCAAATTTTCAAAAATTTTCCGGTTTTACCGGAGATAACAAAAAGAAACTCATTTTTGCCTTTTGGACCACTAAATCTGCCTATTTTTGCAATAAAAATTAACTTTTACAGAACATGCCAGAAAATAGCGCTATTTCTAGAACCACCCCCCAAATTCCTTGCCCCTAGGACTTTTGGGGAGGCTTGGGAGGGCCCAAGAAAAATCTAAGTGTTTGCCTAAGCCCAGGAAACAGTAGCCAAATCGGACAAAGTCGGGCCACGCTGATTTTAGTAGTCTCCCCTCCTAAAGTAAGAGCTGTCCGAATACTGCGATAATTCTACATCGGGTTCGGGAGTAGTTTCAGACCTCTACCTCTGGTCAAGGTTCATATATAAATCGCATTTTCATATAAATCGTGGGTGTTTTTTGGCTGAAAAGGTTGTAAGTGCAACAGTATGACGCGGAACCAGATCTATTTGATCCGAAAATCTTCAATGTTCATAAATCTTAGCAAACCTTTGTATATTTTAGATTTTCCGTACATAAAACCGTTTTATATAACGTAATAATATAATTTCCGCATATTTTCCATGTCGTCTCCATTTCTGAACGATGTTAAAACATATACATTGCTTCCTTCGTTTGTACGCACATTTTTGGTCCTACACCCTAGTTTCTTCAATCCTATCCTTGTATAGTTATCATTTCACACTGTGTTTTGTGTAGTTCTCACTAGATCTTAAACATCCAAAACAAAACAAATCGTTATTTTTCAAAGTGACTACACATCATTCTGCAGCTGCAGTTTCTGAGACGGACGTTCAGAATTATTCAATATTATTCAGGTGAGAAGTTTGATGAAGAGTTTTGCAAAATAAGGGGAAATCGGAAAATATAGCAATTTAAGAGTCTACAATTGAAAATTAACATTATGGTCGGATCGGTCCGATCCGGGGGTGGATCGGATCGGATCGGATCGCCGGCCATTTGCCGGATCGGATCGGTAGTTGATTTTGGCTGCCGATCCGATCCACATCACTACCTGAAAGTGTACCAATTTCTTGGAACTCAGTATTCATAGATGGGGAAGTATTTCTGAACTTGGAACACGAGCAGACACCTCGGCGAGAAGGAAAAAGGTAGACCCCTAAGCAATTTTTACCAAAAATTGCTAATGTTTTAGCAAACTTTAACGATTTTTTCAAAAACTTCTTAAAAATCGCTAAAAATCTTCACACTTTTAACTTATTTTGGCCAAACATGTTGAAAATTTGTCAATTTTGCATATTTCGGGGTAGACCTTTTTTAAATTTTTGGAATTTTTCCGGGATAGGTAACCCTTCGCTTCGCCAAGTCGGGGAAGACACCTCCCCAGAACTGGACCCCGTGTTAATGTATATATGTTAATCTATGGTTGTAAGAGCAAAATTATATACGCCGCGGAACCAGCTCTATTTGATAACGGAAATAAAATTGTCAATTAGCATAAATTTTAGCAATTGAATATTTTAGATTTTTCGTGAATAAAACCCGGGATTCCGGATTTTTTCCTGATTTCCTTTCCGAACGATTTTGAAAATATCATTGCCTATAAATATATAAAACTATAAATGTATTCTTAAGCTTCCAATAAATGACCAATGCTTGTATTCCTATTTTTGGTTTTACATCCTGGTTTCTTCAACTTTCACTAGATATTGAACTCCCAAGCAAAGGAAATCGTTGTTTTTAAAGGTACATAACTATACAGCATTCTGCAGCTGAAGTTTCTGATGCGGACTTTCAGAATAATTCAAGAAAATTCCGATGCGAAGTTTGATCAAAACTTTTGCAAAATAATTGAAAACGGGAAGGTATAGCAATTTAAGTGTCTATAATTGAAAATTAAAATTATGGTCGGATCGGATCGGTCCGATCCGGGGGTGGATCGGATCGGATCGCATCGCCGCCCAATTGGCGGATCGGATCGGTAGGTGATTTTGGCTGCCGATCCGAGCCACATCACTACTCATGATGGCCACCAGTGGAAATTTACTGTTTTAGTTTCTAAATAGTCTCTTGCTCAAATCTTTGTGATAGTTGTGATTAGAGTTGTTGGCTGGCCGAGGAAAACCCGGCCGGCCGACTATGCCGCCAATCCGGGCGGCCGGCTGGCCGGGCCCGATATCACCCGGCCGGCCCATCTTCAGAAAAAGGACACTACATGATTTTATGTCATACATAGCCAGGAGTAACTGCATGCATTTAATGCTAAAAATTTTGCAAATGCAGCCGGCTGAGTCAAAAAACCGGCCGAGTAACAACACTAGTTGTGATTGTCTATCATTACATGGGATTAGAAGCCGAAGCCCTGACATTTCCTGCATTTGACCTCAACCAAAAGACCTGCACAAAAGCAACTCTTCAACAAACAACTTTATTCAAAGAAACCAATATTGAAATTTAACACAAACATAACAATCATCCAACAGTTCTTATGACTCCATTGCCACAGCCTCTTCTGAATGCTTTCCCTTCAATTTGTCCGTCATCGCAGCACGTCCTGCAGCCTTACGTTCCAAAATCTTGCGTCTATCTTTATCCAGTTTAAGTTTCACAACTACAACTTTAGACGGATGGATACCGACATGGACTGTGGCACCATTAGCCTTTTCACGGGTTATCTTGTCAATATGCACAACATACTTCTTTCGATAGACACGAATCACCTAAAACAGCAGTAAGTACTATAGTTGTTATTTCCGGAAAAATTGGCGGAAAACCCTTTTTCCCATTTATTAACAGTTTTCCGATCAACCAAAAATTATTCCTTTATGTCAAACGTGAGTTATTCTGCGTTTCTGCATACAAACAAGCATTTTTATTATTTCTAGTAGCCCCACAGAAATAATGCAGTTTTACAAAGGCATCAGAATTCAGAACATTGTTTAGAATCTATTGTTTAGAACAGGTAATTCTGTGAGTTTTGTAATACTCTGGCTTAACATTTTATTGGGGATATTTTTGTGAAAATTTTTTGCAAATTTTGCTGTAATATAGCTTAAAATTAACAAAATTAGCTAAAATATATAGTTAATTAGATTTTGCAAAATAAGATTGATATATAAACTCTGAAAGTATTCGGCGAAGTCGGAAAGTTTTCAGACGATTTAAGGTGCTGGTATCGCTTTGTGTAAATTCGACCCTATAGGCTTTAATTCTTTATGGAAGTGGATGAAACTTTTCAAATATACTATTTCGGTGCTCTTTAACATTCTAAGACCAGTCCAGCATTTTTAGGTGCAAAGACAAGAAATTTTTGGTTTTTGCCATTATTCTCTCAGCCCATAGTCGAGACACCAGATTGGTTGGTATGGCTGGAAAGAGGGCGCAAAAATTAACATTTTTGCTTTTACAACTTTTGAGCTATCTCTAATGGTTAAGTCAGTATAAGCAAAAAACGATTTTTTGGGTCCAAAAATGGACGTTTTCGAGAAAATCAGTTTTTTCAAAATTACTGCCAAATCGTACGGGCAATTTTGGTTTATTTATACTCGATCGATACACGGTCTCATTGCACATTTATCAATGCCTATTAGCCGGAGTTTGTTGCTCTAAGCTAGAGATTTGGTCGAAAAACCATTTTGGCAAAACTGCGATTATTTTGTTTTGAACATCGATTTCTCAAAAACTACCCAATGGATTCGCGTGATTTTTGCCAAAATGAGAATTCGCACTATTGCGGAGGGACATTTTTCTTCGTTTGAGTTAAAACATCTCCAGTTGCGAGAAAACTCAATGCAAAGTTGCGAAATTTCGTGTCACCGCACATTTAATGGATTTTCTCGACCGTTAAGACCTGCTAAGCCAAATCCAAAAAATGTCCCTCGGCCCACATGTCCTTTATAGGACAGTACAAGAAAAAATTTAGGCTGATTCCACAGTTTTGAGAAATCTATGTTCAAAAATTTTTGGTCTATATTCAGCCTGTCAGATGTCAGTATGTCAGAAAATTTTCGCTATTTTTTGCGGATTTTTACTAGTTTCGTTCTGTCATCAGAATCTACAGATTATAAGCTTTAAAATGATGTATAAAGCTCTTTCCAACTCACAAAATTGCGAAAGTTAGGGTGTTTCAAAAACTACCCACAAAAGCACTGCACAAAACGATACCAGCACCTTAAAAAGGAAATGGTAAAATTTGGGAATTTTTCGGGCTATGGTCGGGCAACCCTCCCCCGCCTACAATCCCAGTAAAAATAAGCCGGAGACTTGGCAGTTCTACTCGTTTCATTAATAAGTCGAAGGCTGCATGAGGTAAACATGGGACATGAGAAGTTGTGATTTTTGCACAAAAAATAATAAAAAATTAGATTCACCAATTTAGTCCCAATCGGGACAAAAGTGATCAGGATTTTGTAAATTTTAGATTTTTTGACTAAAATTGTGAAAGTAAAAATGGATAAATTGTTACAAATCGTTACTTACTTTTCTCATCGATTTTAATGAAAACAGCAGCAGTACGTTAGGATGATGCTACATACCAATTATGAGCACCTGGCTTTGAGCACAGCTGTCTGCGGACGAGTGCAAAAATTTTCGGACTTTCGGATTTTCGGACGGCCAAAATAGGGGGCCCCCATATGTACACAGACCTATGGAGTAGTGCTCGGAACGGTTCCACTAGAACCGGTAGAACCGGAACCGGAAGGATTTTTGGAACCGGAACCGGTAGCATTTGGAACCGGACCGGTTCCAGTGTAATTTGTCTCAGATGATTTGAAAAATATAACCAAAAATTCAGTTTTCAGCTTGCAAATTTTCAAAATTTCTCTAGCCTTTAAATGTGAACTTTTAGTCAGGAAATTCTGAAAATTTCTCTATCCTTTGAATGTGGTTTCCTGGAAGTTTACTCCAATAAGTAAGAGTATAACTTTTTCCTGTACATATGTTGGTAAGTTGCAATTACTTTTGAGCTGATTTTTGGAGTCATCAACTTTGAAGCATTAATACTAATTGTCTACTTCTAGTTAAAAAACCATCTTTACATCAAAATATAGCTTACGATAGTCTTTTTCTAATAGATACCTGGAAACTAACCTTGATGTCTAAAGTTTTTACTGAATATTAGAATTGGTCATATAGATTTCCGCATAATCTCGCAGTGGAGACAACGATAACGAGAACCTGGCCGAAAACTGTCTTCAGATTTGTTTTCAACAAACTCTGAAACTTCCTGTACTACATATACAACGTTTCAGGAAAATCGTAGAAACTTTGGTTTGTTCCTCTTAGACTGTTGTGTAACCCTTGGAAGCTTAAAATTTAAAAATTTTGCTGCAGATTGGCCAATAATTTGTTGAAATGCATCTGTGCTAAATTTCAGCAAAAGCGTTTACAAACTGGAAGTTACACAGAGGGATTCGTCCACTTTCCAAATACCGGCAGCCTGTATTGGAGATGAAATAAAATGTTCATTAATGAATGAAACCGATTATCAATAAGTAATGAAATGAATAAAGTCCTATAGTCATTTTCTTTAAAATATCTAGTCCTATAGTCATTTTGTTTAAAATTTTTCAAACGTTTGGAAGTTTCTTTTTCAAAATTCTCAAATTGTGAAAAGTTGGAAAGGATTGCAAAAGAAAATTTCATTATTTTAACACTTTTCACGCATGTATGCAGAGTCACTTTTAACTCTCCCAATTTTAATTCTTTTAATTCTTTTAGCGAATACACAGAGTTAATTTTGGCTCTACCAGCTTTAACTCTTTTAACCTTTATTTTTAACCCTGCAGAGTTAAGATTTAAAAACAGGAAGAGTTAAATTTAACAATGCGCATGGAAAGGGTTAAAAATTTCCTCTCATCTATTCTACTCTTCCCATTCGCGAAAAGGACCTTAGTACACAGTAGCGTCGCAAAAGTGGTCATTTTTACAGGAATCAGGGCACCAAAATGAAAACGAACATTTTTCAAAAGCATTGATCTATTTCTAACGGTTAAGTTAGTATATAAGCCAGAACGGTTGCCAGTTTAATGAAATTAGTTTATTCAAAATGAAGTAGAAGACAATTTTGGTTTATTTAAACTTGTTCTATTCCACATTTTATCACCTCAAATTTGCTATTTGCCAACATCAATTAGATATTAGATAAAGTTTATTGCGAAAACTGGAGATTTCACCGAAAACTAATTCTGCAGTTTTGAGACTGCATGTAAAGATCGAAGGTTTATGATTGAATAGTGTATCAGAAATTTCACTAGTCGCATATAATGAGGTGAATCGTGAATGTACTCGTTGTAAGCATTAAATTATATGTAGTTCTTTTTCCAACTCCAAACATCGACAAAATTATATATAGGGTTTCAAAAACACGGCATAGATAAATAGACACCACCACCTTAAAATTAGTTTTGATGTTATTTACATTTATGATTTGTGCTGTGCAGCGCATTTATTCTGCGAACGCAGATTATATAATCTTTTAAACGAATTCAAGCTTAATATACTAGTCTTAACCTTATGTCTGTCTTATTGAGAAACACATGTTCACTTTTTCGAAATTTTTAATTTTTTCGCTTTTTAGAGCTAACAATATCCCGCCAATCGCGAAAAATTGGATTCCAGGTATCTGTAATATATCTTGCTAAACCTGCCGCTGCTTTAATGTAAAAAACATGAATACTTTGAACCCGCAAGATAGAGGATTGCGAGAAATTAACAAAATTCTTGGTCAATTGTCAAACAAAATAAATATGAGAACCAGCTAATTAGTGCCTGTGGCATGCCGTGAATGCTTAAATCCTATACGGTTGAACAAAATATTACCATGGTACACAGGAATGAGTTTAGGATTCAAACGTTTTACATATTCATTACACTTTTTGACACATTTAAACACAATTAAACACAGGAGTAAAAATTAATTACTTTTCACACGTAAATTAATAACCTTAAGCATATAACAACGTTGGGTCATAATGTTTTGATCCAATTTATATAAAAAATTTAAAAATTTTGAATTATAAGCGTTTTATAAAAATATCAATTGGAACCGGAACCGGAAGCTAGAACCGGAACCGGAACCGGTGCTCTGGAACCGGAACCGGTTTCAAAAATCGGAACCGGTCCGAGCACTACTATGGAGGTCCTAGAGCCTCGAAAACTAATTTCCTCTTAAACGCGGGGGATTCTATATAAAAATGGACCAAAACTTTGCAGGGGGTCTCCGAGCCCCTAGGATGGGGGGGAAAATTATGAGAGAAAACATGAGCTGGGAAACAGGCTATTTTTCGTATTTCGAGATTGGCTGGACCGATTTGGCTGAAATTTTCACAGCATGTAGCGGTAGCCTCACTCCTAGAAGCTTGCATGCAAAGTTTGAGCCCGATCGGACCACTCCTCCCTTGAGATATTAAAAAACCATTTCCAAAGATTAGCATTTCTCTAAAGTTTCCCCATTCTAGTCTAGGTCGGGCACTGACGCGTACTACCGATATGCGTCATAACATTTCTGGAGGGCATTTCGAAGACTTGCTTGCTTATTCAGCCACATCGTGTCCGATGCATTGCTGGTATCCAATCAAACATCCAAAGAGACATATACAATCATCCGCCAGTGATCCGCCATTTGCCAGAGTTCGCAAATACTAAACCAATTATCGTGCCAGTGCCGTCCGTAAGTTCCAGATAGCCAATGAAGGTCTTTGTGGACCACCCGCAGCCATATTTGCCTGACACCGCTCCAGGCAGGCCCGCACCCAGGATTTTGAAAAGGGGGGGGTCCAAGGTAAAACGTAAGGTGGGTCTGGGGGGCGGAGCCCCCCAGAAGTTGAAGAATTTTTGCATTTTTGCCCAAAAAAACAGTACATTGGACGTTTATTTCTTGTAAAAAGTGAATTATCTGCGCCGAAGGCGCGAAAATTTTTTAAAAATAGCAGTTTTTGCCATAAAAATAGCAAAAATTTTCCATTTTGTCATCCCAAAAGGGGGGGGTCTAGACCCCTTGAACCCCCCCCCCTGGGTGCGGCCTTGGCTCCAGGGTCTACGCCAGTCTGCTGGTGGAACAAAAGAGATGGTGGTATATGGAAAGCGAGATGGCGTCATACGTAGAACATGTTCCAGATATTTTAAGCGCCTTCTCCTTATAACGGTCTCCACGGGAGCTCGTAGAAGTCCATCCCTGATGGCAGCGTTGGAGATACGGGCAGTATATACAGTCAATTCTAAGGATCCGACAGATGGAAAAGCCAACGATGACGAGGAGGGAAATGTCAGACTGCTTTAGGGGCCACGTTTGGCACCCATAAAGCAGCATTGACATGACCGCAGCGTCAAGAACTTTCATTTTGACCGTGAGCGAGATGTCGTGATTTCGCCATAGTTTATCCTCCGGAGATGTGAACGCTGCCCGCGAGCTGGCTATCCTGTACAGTACGTATTTCGTTGGCGACAGAGCCGTTGCTGTTTATTTCTGAACCAAGATATATATCGGAAGGCACTCACGTGTTCTAGTTGTTCACCATTGATCAGAACAGCGGGCGAGGGCATCGGCTGTACAGGACTTTCGTCTTCCTGACGTTCATGAAAAGACCATTATCCTCAGTTCTTCGAAGAAGTTCAGAACTTCGAAGACGCACAAGTGCGTCAAGGGAGCACTAAAGGTTCAGACCAGATCTGACCCAACACAACAAAATTTGCGATGCAATCCCTGACGTTGGAAGAAGTCTTATTGATCATGCTAAAGCAACAGGAATCGAATAAAGATCCACTTCTAAGTCAAGTAAAGGAACATTGCCGAAATGACCAGTGGCCTAAGATCAAACAAAACCACCAGCCTATATATATACGTATATATATACTGGGCTTTTTTACTGGGGGGGTGGGGGGGCGCCCCCACGCGGCCTACTTTGGGTTCCCCCCACTCGGCCCCACCCCCACTTTTTTGGGCTTCCCCCCCACTCACCATAAGGTGCCCAGAAAATGCCAAATTTTAAGGATTTTTGGTCAAAATTTTCAAAAATTTTCCGGCTTCGCCGGAATGTTTTGTCAAAAATCGTCTATTTTGGTACACAAACTCGATTTTTGAGCACTTTTTAGCATAGTAATAGCAGTATATGTAGAAAACAGGCTATTTTTACTGCATTTTTAGCGATTTTAGCCCACTTTGGATTCCCCCCACTAGTGGGGGGGGCTCCCCCCCCACTTTTTTCGCCTAGACAAAGCCCAGTATATATATATATATACAAGAAATAAAAATGCTCCTCTGGAGCATGCAAAAAGTAATATGGGTGATGGTGGGGTTGTAAAATGAAAAGAGGACTAGTTTTTAAAATGCTTAATATGGGGGCTAGGTTCAAAAATAGAAGAGGACTAGGTTGTGAGCGAATTAATATGGGCACAGCTTCGCCGAACAACCCATATTCGCGGTTTATAAATGTAAGTCATTATGCATATCCATCCAAACTACATTTAGTTTATAGTGCATAAACAATCTCTACTGCTACGTACGTATATATGTATTCGAGCTTGATTGAACATTTATTTTAGCAAACTTTTTCTTTGAGAAACTCTTTATACTAACCAGTGTATTTTATCCATTTATACGGAAAATTTACGTATATCTCAAGAATAATTTTAGGACTCTGATCTTCTATTTCCTTCCTGCTTGAACCAATAGCTTTAGCATATCCTTAGACCTCATCTCGTTGCTTGCTGCAGTTCAACACGACCACATGATGATAATTTAAGTATATATTCCTAGCAAGTCTGTGCATGCAGACAACTAAATATATTCAATGAGTATTCAACTTCTTAAATTTCTTATTACTGACTGACACTTATAGCTCTGTAAGCGACAAAAGCTAAGACGAAGCGTGAACTCCCGCGAATATGGGTTGTTCGGCGAAGCTGTGCCCATATTAATTCGCTCACAACCTAGTCCTCTTCTATTTTTGAACCTAGCCCCCATATTAAGCATTTTATAAACTAGTCCTCTTTTCATTTTACAACCCCACCATCACCCATATTACTTTTTGCATGCTCCAGAGGAGCATTTTTATTTCTTGTCCTACTGTCATTTTAAAGGATCCCTTTCCAGCAATGAGGTAATTGAATAAGGAGCTTAAACAGTGCCGTAGGCAGAGCAGAAAAGTCATTATATAAATATATATAGCACAACCATTGAATTCTAATCTCCGCCCCAACCACTGTTTGTGGGTGGTATAAGGAGAAAACTTGTTAAAGGACTTCGACAGTATATAAGCCCATCGTGTTCAGCGGCCCGAATTTACTGTATGGGTACCGCCAAAAGTTCAAAAAACGCCGTTTCAGGGGTTTGCCAGTGGTCAGTAGGCCGTAGTGAACACTGGTCACTTCCATCGGTTTCGCCAATATGCCCATTGAAACGAGCGCAGTCGATTTACTATATATGCCCCCGACCAAAACGCCGAAAAACGCAGTTTTAGGCCGTTTGACCAGTGGTCAATAGGCCGGCCTTTTGACCAGTGGTTTGTGGGCCGTAGTGACCAGTGGTCACTTCCGTCAGTTTCGGCGATATGCCCATTGAAACGAGCGTAGTCGATTTACTATATATGCCCCCGACCAAACGCCGAAAAACGCAGTTTTAAGCCTTTTGACCAGTGGTCAATAGGGCTCCTAGGCCGTAGTGACCAGTGGTCACTTCCGTCGATTTCGGCAATATGCCCACTGAAACGAGCGTAGTCGATTTACTATATATGCCTCCGTCAAAAACGCCGAAAACGCTGTTTTAGGCCGTTTGACCAGTAGTCAATAGGGCTCCTAGGCCGTAGTGACCAGTGGTCACTTCCGTCGGTTTCAACAATATGCGCATTGAAACGAGCGTAGTCGATTTACTATATATGCCTCCGACCAAAACGCCGAAAAACGCAGTTTTAGGCCGTTTGACCAGTGGTCAATAGGCCCTGTAGGCTGTAGTGACCAGTGGTCACTTCCGTCGATTTCGGCGATATGCCCATTGAAACGAGCGTAGTCGATTTACTATATATGCCCCCGACCAAAACGCCGAAAAACGCAGTTTTAGGCCGTTTGACCAGTGGTCAATAGGCCCTGTAGGCTGTAGTGACCAGTGGCCACTTCCGTCGGTTTCGGCGATATGCCCATTGAAACGAGCGTAGTCGATTTACTATATATGCCCCCGACCAAAACGCCGAAAAACGCAGTTTTAGGCCGTTTGACCAGTGGTCAATAGGCCCCATAGGCTGTAGTGACCAGTGGTCACTTCCGTCGATTTCGGCAATATGCCCACTGAAACGAGCGTAGTCGATTTACTATATATGCCTCCGTCAAAAACGCCGAAAACGCTGTTTTAGGCCGTTTGACCAGTAGTCAATAGGGCTCCTAGGCCGTAGTGACCAGTGGTCACTTCCGTCGGTTTCAACAATATGCGCATTGAAACGAGCGTAGTCGATTTACTATATATGCCTCCGACCAAAACGCCGAAAAACGCAGTTTTAGGCCGTTTGACCAGTGGTCAATAGGCCCTGTAGGCTGTAGTGACCAGTGGTCACTTCCGTCGATTTCGGCGATATGCCCATTGAAACGAGCGTAGTCGATTTACTATATATGCCCCCGACCAAAACGCCGAAAAACGCAGTTTTAGGCCGTTTGACCAGTGGTCAATAGGCCCTGTAGGCTGTAGTGACCAGTGGCCACTTCCGTCGGTTTCGGCGATATGCCCATTGAAACGAGCGTAGTCGATTTACTATATATGCCCCCGACCAAAACGCCGAAAAACGCAGTTTTAGGCCGTTTGACCAGTGGTCAATAGGCCCCATAGGCTGTACTGACCAGTGGTCACTTCCGTCGGTTTCGGTGATATGCCCATTGAAACGAGCGTAGTCGATTTACTATATATGGGGACCACCCCGAGGCCGAAAAACGCCATTTTTAGTGACTTTTAGGCCATTTCTAGCAAAAGTGGGACTTAGAAACTTTTCGCCCAAAGAGGCCAAAAAAATGCAAAGTTTGGGCCCATCTCCTGAAAGCTAGGAAGCAAAATTAAAAAATCCCCCTCGTTACTTTATGCACCCCTACTGATAATTTTCAACAAAAGATACTAGACCTCTCCAACTTCTACCCAGTTCTAGAAAAGTGTGACCAAAATTTGCGAAAAATAGCGAAAGTCCGAAATTGGGGCCTTGGCACAGAGCCAAAATTGGCCAGGTGCCAAAATGACCAAAAAAAGGTAGCATGGGGGGATCCTGTCTACCAACATATAATAGTAGTATGGTGCCAAAATGCCCACATCGTTCCAACACTTCGCCGTAAAATGCATTTCCAATAAGCGTTATTTACTCAGAAAAAAAACAAACGCACGGTAACTATCGCCTACTGCAAAAATTCGAAGTTTCGAATTCGAACCAAAAGTATGGTGGTGCTTGTAGTACTACTGGAGTTGTTTACGATGGTAACCTTTTTACCACTCCCGGGCCTCTAATTAGCTGGCACCAGGCCAACACGGTCTCCAGGGGGCCGCGCAGACGCCTTTACACCCATTATGTAGGGGCGCTTTCGCGCCCCTACATAATATATCTATACTACTGTTCGAGGTCAGAAATTAACATAGACGACGGCTTTCTGAACTTAATCATGAAAGAATCATACTAGCACAGGCCATGATCGCCTCTGTTGTTTCAGCAGCACACAGTGGACACCCTGGGCAAGCAGAATGAAACTAAAGCTCAGACGACTTTACTGGTGGCCAAATTTCAACAAATCAATGGAAATCTTTGTAAAAAGAGGCATCGGCTGCCACAAAAGTGATAAATCAAATGGTCCAGCACCCACCGAAAGTAAATTAATGCAACTACCTACATACACCAGATCGCCCGTGGGACTTCCTTAGCATAGACATATCAGAGCCTTTCCATAATGCCCCTACCCACAAACGCTACATCGTGACCATCATAGATGACTATAGCAACTTTCCAGAAGTGCTGCTAACGCCACTGGAAACAACACAGAAAATTATAGAGTGGCTGACAGAGATATTCAGTCGATGGGGATTTCCCATCAGACAACGGGCCACAGATCCGATCGGACAAATTCGAAAATTATATACCTCTCGAGTAACGATATTCTGGCTTATCCCTAGTGGGTGGGGGGTGGGGGGCCGCCCCCCATTCGGCGACCTCCCCCCCCATTCGAGGAGCCCTCCATAAACTCCAACCTCCCCCCCATAATCCCAAAAATTGCCAAATTTTACCATTTTTAACCCTAAATTTTCAAAATTTTCCGGCTTCTCCGGCTTTTTGACTAAATTTTCGCTATTTTAGCTTAAAAACACCAAAAATTAGTCATTTTTAGCGATTTTTAGCAGTTTGTACACAAAAATCCACCAAAAATTTGAAAAAATTTCTAAAAGTATGCCCCCCCCCCATAAAAAAATTGCCAAGGGATAAGCCAGGATATTTGCCATCACCTTTCAGCGGTTTATAACCAACAAAGTAAGTTAAAATAGAAAGATTCAACAAATACCTAAAGTACGGAATTCAAGCATCACAGCGGGGAAAGATTGGGATAAAACCATACAAAGTCTACTACGATCGTATAGACTGCCTCCTTCGTCCATTAACCTCGACTGTTCAGCCAAGTTAATGACACACAAATGTAACTAGAGATAACTACGCATCGGCCTGTCATCATAATCATAACCTCAAAGTTGGACGGAGCCCCCCCCCTTTCCATCCGGGAAAAGGAAATCATCAAAGGGCCCATTTTCAACCGGTGAAAATGTGCTTGTCTATCGGCCCAGAGTACCAAAAGGGAACAGCCCTTGGTTTGGGCCATTAACCGTGTTGGAAAGAACTGGAAGATTCACCTACAAGCTTTCAGACGGTCAGCACTGGAATATACGAGAACTTAAAAGATTTTATCCTTCCTAAAGTAGCAGAGATTACGAAGACCTAAAGAAGGAGAAGATGTAAATACTGATCACTCTGTATATAAAACGTTAATGAGATACGTAGTTAAGATTTGATCACCTAATTATATATAGCGTTGTTGATGATAGTCATGTTACGTATCAGTACAGTGATTAAGTTATCACACATCGACTGTACAGGACTTTCGTCTTCCTGACTTTCATGAAAAGACTACTCGTTTGGCTCTCCAGAGACTGCAACAAACATTCGCTGAAGCTTATCATCAGTTGTGTGTCAAGGTAACACTAAAGGTGTTAAAATTTTCGGCCCACTCCAAACTTGGCATATTTTTATTTTCACATTTGAAAACTCCCCCCAGTGTGGAATAATGTGTTCCAAAACTTCGTCTGGTTGTATCGCATCACCGCCAAGTATTACTACACCCTCCTTTCAGCGACAGCAGAACGCAAATACGATTTTTAGGCTCGACCCCCCTTTTCAAAATCCTGGCTGCGCCCCTGACTGTGCAGACTATTAAAGTAAAAATCAAAACCCTGTGAAATGAAGGACTACGCAACGGTGGAGGCCCATTGTAGGCTGGTGATTTCGACCTTGCCGGTCTCTGGTCAAGTAACCCCGGTCGACTGTATATATACGTACATTAAAACACAACAAATGCACATATATATATATGTATACCTTCCCCATGTTGCCTTTGTGATGACCACGAACAACTTGAACTTCGTCATCCCGGCGTATTGGTATAGAGCGGACATTGTGCTTATTTCGAAGATCTTTGCTCAAAGGTGACGACATTATGCGACGACGCATGTGCGACGGCGCAGTAAAGTGTCGCTTTCTGGACTTCCGACGGGAAGATGATACAAAAGGATTTTGTTTCATGATTCAACACTTAACAGAAGATGGGTAACTAAAAACAAAGCAAGTCCAGTTGTTTGTTTACATACGTACATAACACATATATCCAATAATATCTAGAGTTAGTGCGTGATAGTGCACTAAACAGGGAAAATTTGACGCAAATCTGAAGAAATGGGAAAATCTGAACATTTGTTTGGTCTAAGGACAGCGGAGGAGAAGATAGATCGGGCTCAAACTGTGTGTGAAGAGCCTGAAGGCAGGCGTACATTGTGAAAATTTCAGATGGATCGGCCGGATAGATCTTGTCTTGAGATATGAAAAGTGAACACCCCACGCGGGACGCGGTTCCTCTCCGTTTTCCAATCAGGGATGCGAGTCAGGGAATCCTTCCTTGGAGGTTTTTTGCACAAATGTTCCGGAATTCCGAGGATATATATATATATATTCCGCAGTTCCCGAATACCCCAGATGGTCCCACCGGGGGGGGGGGGGGGGGGGGGGGGAGGGAATTGGGGGAGAGGTTTGGAAAACGAATGGTAGTAGGGGAGGTGGGGTGAGGGGGGGGGAGAGGGGTAAAGTGGGTGGGGGAGGGGGGGGAGGGTAGGGTAGGGGGAATTAGTAGTAGTGAGAAAGGGACCCGTAAAGGTTGGGGTGGTTGGGGTTAGATAGTGGAGTGTATAGGTTTGGGGGGAGAGGGGGATAGGGGGGGGACGTGAAGGGAAAAACGATAGGGGGGGGGTATATATAAAGAGTTAAGGGTGTGGAGGTGGGAAAAAAAGGGGGGGAGGGGTAGGGGAGAGAGACGACAAGGTTTATTATAGGGTAGGGTAAAGAGGGAGAGGAGGTATTTGAAAAAATAGATTGTGTATTTAGTTTATATGATGGGTTGTGGTGGGATAGTAGTAATAGATAGGTGTGGGGGATAGGGGGGGGGGGAGAAAGGGGGGGGGGGAGGGGGGGGGGGGGGGAGGGGGGGTTGGTGGGGAGGGGGGTGGGGAGGGTGGGGGGGGGATGAGTGGGAGTTAGGGTGGTAAAGGGGATGGTGAAAAAAGTTAGTTGGGTTGAGGAAGATAATAGTTGGTTGGTGTGTGTAAAAAAAATGGATGTTGGGTCTGTTAAGTGTTGAATCATGAAACAAAATCCTTTTGTATCATCTTCCCGTCGGAAGTCCAGAAAGCGACACTTTTACTGCGCCGTCGCACATGCGTCGTCGCATAATGTCGTCACCTTTGAGCAAAGATTCGAAGTCAGCACCACGTCCGCTCTATACCAACACGCCGGGATTTACTCGCAGTTCGTTGTTCGTGGTCATCACAAAGGCATAACATGGGGAAGGTATACATGCTATATATATATGTGCATTTGTTGTGTTTTAATGTACGTATATATACAGTCGACCGGGGTTACTTGACCAGAGACCGGCAAGGTCGAAACAATCAGCCTACAATGGGCCTCCACCGTTGCGTAGTCCTTCATTTCACAGGGTTTTGATTTTTTACTTTAATAGTCTGTACAAAGTAGGGGCGCAGCCAGGATTTTGAAAAGGGGTCGAGCCTAAAAATCGTATTTGCGTTCTGCTGTCGCTGAAAGGAGGGTGTAGTAATACTTGGCGGTGATGCGATACAACCAGACGAAGTTTTGGAACACATTATTCCACACTGGGGGAGTTTTCAAATGTGGAAAATAAAAATATGCCAAGTTTGAGTGGGCCGAAAATTTCAACACCTTTAGTGTTACTCTTGACACTGAGGATAAGCTTCAGCGAATGTTTGTTGCAGACTCTGGAGTTCCAAATGAGTAGTCTTTTCATGAAAGTCAGGAAGACGAAAGTCCTGTACAGTCGATGTGTGATAACTTAATCACTGTACTGATACGTAACATGACTATCATCAACAACGCTATATATAATTAGGTGATCAAATCTTAACTACGCATTTCATTAACGTTTTATATACAGAGTGATCAGTATTTACATCTTCTCCTTCTTTAGGTCTTCGTAATCTCTGCTACTTTAGGAAGGATAAAATCTTTTAAGTTCTCGTATGTTCCAGTGCTGACCGTCTGAAAGCTTGTAAGTGAATCTTCCAGTTCTTTCCAACACGGTTAATTGCCCAAACTAAGCGCTGTTCCTTTTTGGTACTCTCGGCCGATAGCACAAAGCACATTTTCACCTGGGTTGAAAATGGGCCCTTTGATGATTTCCTTTTCCCGGATGGAAAGAGGGGGGGCTCCGTCCAACTTTGAGGTTATGATTATGATGACAGGCCGATGCGTAGTTATCTCTAGTTACATTTGTGTGTCATTAACTTGGCTGAACAGTCGAGGTTAATGGACGAAGGAGGCAGTCTATACGATCGTAGTAGACTTTGTAGTTTTTATCCCAATCTTTCCCCGCTGTGATGCTTGAATTCCGTACTTTTGAAATGTTGTTGAATCTTTCTATTTTAACTTACTTAGGTGGTTATAAACCGCTGAAAGGTGATGGCAAATATCCTGGCTTAGCCCGTGGCAATTTTTTATGGGGGGGCATACTTTTAGAAATTTTTTCAAATTTTTGGTGGATTTTTGTGTACAAACTGCTAAAAATCGCTAAAAATGACTGGTACGGTGTTTTTAAGCTAAAATAGCAAAAATTTAGTCAAAAGCCAGAGAAGCCGGAAAATTTTTGAAAATTTAAGTTTAAAAATGGTAAAATTTGGCAATTTTTAGGATTATGGGGAGGTTGGAGTTTATGGAGCTCCTCGAATGGGGGAGGTCGCCGAATGGGGGGCGGCCCCACCCCCCCACCACTAGGGATAAGCCAGAATATCGTTACTCGAGAGGTATATAATTTTCGAATTTGTCCGATCGGATCTGTGGCCCGTTGTCTGATGGGAAATCCCCATCGACTGAATATCTCTGTCAGCCACTCTATAATTTTCTATGTTGTTTCAGTGGCGTTAGCAGCACTTCTGAAGTTGCTATAGTCATCGATGCGATGTGACGTTTACGGGTGAGGCGTTATGGAAGACTCTGATGTCTATGCTAAGGAAGTCACGGGCGATCTGGTGTATGTGAGTAGTTGCATTAATTTGCTCGGTGGGTGCTGGACCATTTGATTTATCACTTTTGGCAGCGTCGTCCTCTTTTACAAAGATTTCCATTGATTTGAAATTTGGCCACCAGTAAAGTGTCGACTTTGATTTCATTCTGCTTGCCAGAATTGTCCACTGTGTGCTGCTGAAACAACGGGGCGATCATGGCTGTACTGGTATGATTCTTACTTGATTAAGTTCAGAAAGCCGTCGTCTATGTTAATTTCTGACACTCGAACATTGTTATAGATATATTATGTAGGGGCGCGATAGCCGCATAATAGTGTAAAGGCGTCTGCGCGGCCCCTGAGAACCGTGTTGGCCTGAGTGACTAATTTATGAGAGTCCGGAGAAATAGTAAAAGGTTACCATCATGAAGCAAGCTCAGTAATTACGACTAGAAATGCCATAATGCTGGGTGCAAGAATTTAGAAACTGGAACATGCCTTGCTTTAGGCGATAGTTACCGTGCGTTGTTTTTCACAAGTGGAAATGACGCTTACTTGAAATGCATTTGCGGCGAGTGATTGGGGCTATATAGGCATTTTGGCGCCATGCTACTATTATATGTTAGTGGTTGGGGTCTTCTTTGCCCCCTTTGCACTGGTCATTTTGAGCGCCTGGCTAAATGTTGGCTCTGTCACAGGGTCCCCAAAGTCGGACTTTGGGTTATTTTTGTAGATTTGGTCGGCTTTTACGAAACTGAATTGAGGATTAGAGGTCAATGTGATTTTGTTGAAGAGCGCGGTGAGGGTGCGTAGAGAGTAACGAGGGGGATTTTTAATTTTAAATACGGCTTTTCCAGGGGGTGGCTCGAAGCTTTGCATTTTTTGGCCTGTTTGGGCGAAAATTTAGAATCCCGCTTTTGCTAGAAATGGCCTGAAGTCGCTGAAAATGGCGTTTTTCGGCCTCGAGGTAGTCCCGTATATGTCAATCGAGTCGCTGAAAACGATGAGCATGCTGTGACTCCGCCGAAGTGACCGCGCAATTGACATGGCACCCGTGGTTCCTGGCGAAATTCAAGGGTGAAGCTTCACTCTAAACGCGTTTTTCGGCGTTTTGGTCGAGGCATATATAGTAAATCGACTACGCTCGTTTCAATGGGCATATTGCCGAAACCGACGAAGTACCGCTGTCACTACGGCCCGGCCTATGGGCCTATTGACCACTGGTCAAACGGCTAAAAACTGCGTTTTTCGGCGTTTTGGTCGGGGCATATATATTAAATCGACTGCGCTCGTTCAATGAGCATATTGCCGAAACCGTGAAGTGACCGCTGGTCGCTTCACAGCGTATGGAGCCTATTGACCACTGGTCAAGCGTCCTAAAAACTGCGTTTTTCGGCGTTTTGGTCGAGCATATCCTACAAATCGACTTCGCTCGTTTGTGTACGCATATTGCCGAAACCGACGCAAGTGACCGGGTCCGCTACGGCCTATGGGTCCTATTGACCACTGGTCAAACGGCCTAAAACTGCGTTTTCGGCGTTTTGGTCGAACATATATGAAATCGACTACGCTCGTTTCAGTGCATATTGCCGAAACCGACGGAAGTGACCGCTGGTCGCTACTGACCTATGGCTATTGACCGCGTCGAAGCGACCTAAAACTGCGTTTTCGGCGTTTTGGTCGGGTATGGCGTATATGTATAAATCGCTTACGCTCGTTTCAGTGGGCATATCGCCGAAACCGACGGGAATTGACCGCTGGTCTTTACTACCGTGGAGGACCTATTGGCCACTGGTCAACGACGCAAAACTCGTTTTTCGGCGTTTTGGTTGAGGGCATATAGTAAATCGTCTACGCTCGTTTCAATGAGCATATCGCCGAAACCGATGGTGACCACTGGTCACTACAACCTACTGGGCCTATTGACCGCTGGTCAAATGGCCTAAAACTCGTTTTCGGCGTTTTGGTCGGAGGCATATGGTCAATCGACTACGCTCGTTTCAATGGAGCATATTGTCGAAACCGACGGAAGTGACCACTGGTCGCTACGGCCTGCGGGCCTATTGACCGCTGGTCAGAACGGCCTAAAACCGTTTTTTCGGCGTTTTTGTCGGAGAGGCATATATAGTGAAATCGTTACGCTCGTTTCAGTGGGCATATTGCCGAAATCGACTGGAAGTGACCAGTGGTCACTACGTAAGAGCCTATTGACCACTGGTCAAACGGCCCTAAAACAGCGTTTTTCGGCGTTTTTGACGGGCATATATAGTAAATCGACTTGCGCTCGTTTCAATGGGCATATTGCCGAAATCGACGAAGTGACCGCTGGTCACTACTGCTTTATGTAGCCTATTGACCACTGGTCAAAGACTAAAACTGCGTTTTTCGGCGTTTGGTCGAGGCATATGTAGTAATCGACGCTCGTTTCAGTAGGCACTCTTGCCGAAACTGACGATGACCAGTGGTCACTTTTTCTATCTGAGCCTATTGAGCACTGGTCAAGCGGTCTAAAACTGCGTTTTTCGGCGTTTTGGTCGAGGAACATCTATATAGTAAATCGACTACGCTCGTTTCAATGGGCATATTGCCGAAACCGAGGGAAGTGACCACTGATCACTACGGCCTACTGACCACTGAAGCAAACCCCTGAAACGGCGTTTTTTGAACTTTGGCGGTACCCATACGACAAATTCGGGCCGCTGAACACGATGAGCCATATACTGTCGAAGTCCTTTAACAAAGTTTTCTCGTATACCACCCACACAAACAGTGGTTGGGGCGGAGATTAGAATTCAATGGTTGTGCTATATATATTTATATAATGACTTTCTTTCCACCTACGACCACTGAACTAAGCTCACTATTCAATTACCTCATTGCTGAAGGGGGATCCTTTAAAATGACAGTAGGACAAGAAATAAAATGCTCCCTCGGAGCATGCAAAAAGCAATATGGGTGATGGTGGGATTTGTAAAATGAAAAGAGGACTAGTTTATAAAATGCTTAATATGGGGGCTAGGTTCAAAAATAGAAGAGGACTAGGTTGTGAGCGAATTAACTCATGGGTTCTGCTTCGCCGAGTAACCGCATTCGCGGGAGTTTTCGCTTCGTGTAGCTTTTGTCACTTACAAGGCTATAAGTGTCAGTCAGTAATAAGAAATTTAAGAAGTTGAATACTCATTGAATATATTTGGTGGATTTGTCTGCATGCACAGACTTGAGAATATATACTAAGAGTATCATCATGTGGTCGTGTTGAACTGCAGCAAGCAACGAGATGAGGTCTAAGGATATATGCTAAAGCTATTGGTTCAAGCAGGAAGGAAATAGAGAGAGATCAGAGTCCTAAAATTATTCTTGAGATATACGTAAATTTTCCGTATAAATGGATAATTTCACTGGTTAGTATAAAGAGTTTCTCAAAGAAAAGTTTGCTAAAATATAAATGTTCAATCATTTCGATACTTATATACGTACGTAGCAGTAGAGATTGTTTATGCACTATAAACTAAATGTAGTTCGGATGGATATGCATAATGACTTACATTTGCAAACGCGAATATGGGTTGTTCGGCGAAGCTGTGCCCATATTAATTCGCTTCCAGCTTCGTCCTCTTCTATTTTTTGAACCTAGCCCCCATATTAAGCATTTTAAAAACTAGTTCTCTTTTCATTTTTTTTTTTTACCAACACCCATACCTTTTGCACATGCTCCGAGAGGAGCATTTTCTATTTCTTGTATATATATATATATGCGGGCTTTGTCTAGGCGAAAAAAGTGGGGGAGCCCCCACTAGTGGGGAAAGTCCAAAGTGGGCTGAAATCGCTAAAAATGCATTAAAAATAGCCTGTTTTCTACATATGCTGCTATTACTATGCTGAAAAGTGCTCAAAAATCGAGTCTGTGTGCAATTGAATAGACGATTTTTGACAAAACATTCCATGGCCGGAAAATTTTTGAAAATTTTGACCAAATTTGCCTTAAAATGTAGGCATTTTCTCGGGCACCTTACGGTGAGTGGGGGAAGCCCAAAAAAGTGGGGGTGGGGCCGAGTGGGGGGAACCCGGCAGCGCCGCGTGGGGGGCGCCCCCCCACCCCCCCAGTAAAAAAAGCCCAGTATATATATACGTATATATATAGGCTGGTGGTTTGTTTGATCTTAGGCCACTGGTCATTTCGGCAATGTTCCTTTACTTGACTTAGAAGTGGATCTTTATTCGATTCCTGTTGCTTTAGCATGATCGACAAGACTTCTTCAACGTCAGGGATTGCATCGCAAATTTTGTTGTGTTGGGTCAGATCTGGTTCTGAACCTTTAGTGCTCCCTTGACGCACTTGTGCGTCTTCGAAGTTCTGAACTTCTTCGAAGAACTGAGGATAATGGTCTTTTCATGAACGTCAGGAAGACGAAAGTCCTGTACAGCCGATGCCCTCGCCCGCTGTTCTGATCAATGGTGAACAACTAGAACACGTGAGTGCCTTCCGATATATATCTTGGTTCAGAAATAAACAGCAACGGCTCTGTCGCCAACGAAATACGTACTGTACAGGATAGCCAGCTCGCGGGCAGCGTTCACATCTCCGGAGGATAAACTATGGCGAAATCACGACATCTCGCTCACGGTCAAAATGAAAGTTCTTGACGCTGCGGTCATGTCAATGCTGCTTTATGGGTGCCAAACGTGGCCCCTAAAGCAGTCTGACATTTCCCTCCTCGTCATCGTTGGCTTTTCCATCTGTCGGATCCTTAGAATTGACTGTATATACTGCCCGTATCTCCAACGCTGCCATCAGGGATGGACTTCTACGAGCTCCCGTGGAGACCGTTATAAGGAGAAGGCGCTTAAAATATCTGGAACATGTTCTACGTATGACGCCATCTCGCTTTCCATATACCACCATCTCTTTTGTTCCACCAGCAGACTGGCGTAGACCCTGGAGCCAAGGCCGCACCCAGGGGGGGGGTTCAAGGGGTCTAGACCCCCCCCTTTTGGGATGATAAAATGGAAAATTTTTTGCTATTTTTATGGCAAAAACTGCTATTTTTAAAAATTTTTCGCGCCTTTCTACAAGAAATAAACGTCCAATGTACTGTTTTTTGGGCAAAAATGCAAAAATTCTTCAACTTCTGGGGGGCTCCGCCCCCGGACCCATACGTTTTACCTTGGACCCCCCCTTTTCCAAAATCCTGGTGCGGGCCTGCCTGGAGCGGTGTCAGGCAAATATGGCTGCGGGTGGTCCACAAAGAGCCTTCATTGGCTATCTGGAACTTACGGACGGCACTGGCACGATAATTGGTTTAGTATTTGCGAACTCTGGCAAATGGCGGATCACTGGCGGATGATTGTATATGTCTCTTTGGATGTTTGATTGGATACCAGCAATGCATCGGACACGATGTGGCTGAATAAGCAAGCAAGTCTTCGAAATGCCCTCCAGAAATGTTATGACGCATATCGGTAGTACGCGTCAGTGCCCGACCTAGA